>JAKTUO010000001.1:217438-480057 GCA_030556755.1 Nakazawaea anatomiae | reverse complement strand
TTTTTTTTTTATTTATCATTTTGTTTTTTTTCTTTTCTTATAGGTTTTTTTTTTTTTTTTTTTTTTTTTTTGGGGATCATCATTCATTTTCGGGGGATTTTATATACGTGCTCGAATTCAGTTTTACAATTCTTCTTCTATTTTCTCCTTTGATAATGTAATTTAGTGTGCTATAGATTGTAATCATATCAAAGAATGAATCTAGTGTATAAATTCAATAAACCAGCGACAGTCGTGTAACTAACTAATAGTGATGAAAATTGTTACTACGAGCACTACTTTGTTTTTTTTTCTTTATTTGAATGAGAGCGCCCCCAAAAAAAAAGGCGAAACCAAAAAATAAAAAAAAAGAGAACAACAACAACAATAAAAAGGTAAAAATAGATAAAGAAAAGCAAACTCATAAAAGAGATATAAGAAAGGCTGTTTGTTGAAAACACAACTATTCATCGCTAGTTTCAATCAATCTCAGCCACATATAACCATAACCCTCTAGACATCATAATGGATGAGACTTTAATTTCCACAATCAACAAATTACAAGATGCCTTGGCGCCCTTGGGTGGAGGATCTTCTTCTCCAGTAGATTTACCTCAAATTACAGTTGTTGGATCTCAAAGTTCTGGTAAATCTTCAGTTTTGGAGAATATTGTTGGAAGAGATTTCTTACCAAGAGGTACTGGTATTGTCACTAGAAGACCTTTAGTGTTACAATTGATCAATAGAAGAGCCAACTCCTCATCGGCTTTGGGTGGTGCAAAAAATGATTTAATCGATATCAAAACTACAGATGAAGATGGACATAAATCTGAAAATAATGCAGATGAATGGGGTGAGTTCTTACATTTACCTGGTAAAAAATTCTTTAATTTTGATGAAATTAGAAATGAAATTGTTAGAGAAACAGATGCAAAGACTGGTGATAAAGGTATCAGTCCAGTACCAATCAATTTAAGAATTTATTCACCACATGTATTGACATTGACATTAGTGGATTTACCAGGTTTGACTAAAGTTCCAGTTGGTGATCAACCAAAGGATATTGAAAAACAAATTAAGGATATGTTGATGAAATTCATCAGTAAACCAAATGCCATCATTCTTAGTGTCAATGCTGCAAATACCGATTTAGCCAATTCTGATGGTTTGAAATTGGCTAGAGAAGTAGACCCAGAGGGAACAAGAACCATTGGTGTCTTGACAAAAGTCGATTTGATGGATCAAGGTACTGATGTCATTGATATCTTGGCTGGTAGAGTTATTCCATTGAGATTTGGTTACGTTCCTGTTATCAATAGAGGTCAAAAGGATATCGAAAGTCATAAAACAATTAGAGAAGCTTTACAAGATGAAAAGAATTTTTTTGAAAATCATCCTTCATATAGATCAAAAGCTCATTATTGTGGTACTCCATATTTGGCCAAGAAATTGAATTCAATCTTGTTACACCATATCAAGCAAACTTTGCCAGAGATCAAATTGAGAATTGAAACTGCTTTGAAGAAATATCAAAATGAACTTAGCGCGTTGGGTCCAGAATTAGCTGATTCTCCAAATAGTATTGTCTTGAGTGTTATCACCGATTTTTGTAAAGATTATGTTGGAATTTTGGAAGGTGAATCCAAAGAAATTTCTTCATTGGAATTGAGTGGTGGTGCCAGAATCAGTTTTGTATTTCATGAGATTTTCAAAAATGGTGTCAATGCATTAGACCCATTTGATCAAATCAAAGATGCAGATATCAGAACCATAATGTATAACTCGAGTGGCTCTTCACCTTCGTTGTTTGTCGGTACACAGGCATTTGAAGTCTTGGTCAAACAACAAATTCATAGATTCGAAGATCCTACTTTGAGATGTGTCAATTTGATCTTTGATGAATTGGTTAGAATATTGTCACAAATCTTATCACAACCAGAATTTTCTCGTTATCCACAATTGAAAGAACAAATTTCGCAAATTTTTATACAATACCTTAGAGAAGCTTTGATACCAACAAATAGATTTGTTCAAGATATAGTTCTGGCCGAAGAAAACTATATAAACACAGCTCATCCTGATTTGTTAAAAGGTCCACAAGCAATGGCAATGGTTCAAGAAAAACTCCATCCAACACCGCAAGTACAATTGGATCCAAAAACTGGTAAACCAAAACAAACAACTCCAACTCCACAACAACTGCAAATTACATCATCATCTTC
The DNA here is from genome assembly GCA_030556755.1 of Nakazawaea anatomiae. Taxonomy (NCBI): domain Eukaryota; kingdom Fungi; phylum Ascomycota; class Pichiomycetes; order Alaninales; family Pachysolenaceae; genus Nakazawaea; species Nakazawaea anatomiae. The sequence continues at coordinate 477,856 of JAKTUO010000001.1, read as the reverse complement.
AGATGAAGAAAAATCATCATTTTTCTCAGGATTTTTCAGTAGTAAAAATAAGAAAAGATTAGCTGCCATGGAAGCTCCTCCACCTGTCTTGAGAGCAAGTGGACAGATGTCTGAGAGAGAAACTGCAGAAACAGAAGTTATCAAGTTGCTAATCCAATCCTATTTTGATATTGTGAAGAGAACTGTTGCCGATATCATTCCAAAATCTATTGTATTAAAATTGATTAATACTTCAAAGAGAGATATTCAAAAAGTCTTGTTGGAGAAATTATATGGTAACAATGAATTAGATTCATTGATCAAGGAAAACGAAATCACCGTTGCTAGAAGAAAAGAGTGTGTTAAGATGGTTGAAGTTTTGAAACATGCCAATGAAATAGTCTCCAGCGTTTGATGTGTGCATTACTTTGAAAGATAGACGGAGAGAGAATATATATATATATATATTTGTGCGTGTTTGTATGTTATCTGAATAGCTGTACCAAGTTTGAATTGTAGATAACTACTTACTAAACGAAAATTTAATTTCGATATTGCTCTCATGTGTGAGTTGATCGCAATCGAGTGATCAGTTTCATATGTTATACACTGGGTTGGCTTAGATTTAAGCCGAGACTGAGAAAATAATTAAGAGTCAAAAGTTACTGATGTGGTCGTTACCAAATAACTACATGATATTGAGTGTCATATCCAATAATGGGCCATAATTCAAATGTGTTTGTTCATCCATCACCAATTGACTTTTACCTTTGATAAGAATGATCTTTCACGTTTATATCAAATTCCATGAATCACAAAGTACTCCACTTGTTTGCGAAACAATCCTCAAAACACATATATATGAAAGGCGATTATTGCTATTCAGCCAGCAGCTCATTTTCAGCAATCTACCTGCGTATCCAGTTATTTTCCAACATGAAATTGACATAAAAGAAGGTTAAAAAGACAATCGAAAGTGCTAATACCAGATTCGTCCTAATTACTTTGTTAGGCAATCATAATTATTACTCTTTTCTTTTGTGAAAAGCGAAAAAGAAAGAGAAAGAAAAAAAAAAAAAAAAAGTCGAGAGATTGATGGAGGAAATGTAATTATTAATAATAATTAGATTTTTTATCTATAATTATCATTAATACCATCATCATCATCAACAACAACAATAACAAGACATCATCACTATCATCATCATTATCATCATCAAAGATGGACTTTAATACTTCGTCAGATTTCATAACTACCCCTTTGACACCGCTGCAGTTGCACGAATTACACCTTATGCAACAACAAGATGATTCCATTTACAAGATGAATCCGAATAACCAGGACATTAATATGGATCTCGATAATAACACCTCATTTTCTACACATAGCAACGGTAACCTTACAGCTGACTCTATATTTTGGGAAAACAATTACACGTCTCAAAACCTTCCAATGTTACACAACAATAACTCACAACTATCTCCTCCACAGAGCAATGATTCCATATCACCAACTTTAGAAAATGAGTTGATCGATGGTTGTATCAAGAAGGAGATTGAACAGGATAATGCTTTGAATGCTATGGACCCCACATCAGTATCGCCAGAGTCTATTCGTCATTCATCACAACAGCCACAACAACAACAACAACAACAACAACAACAACAACAGCTTGGCCAGAAGCCTGGTCAAGAGATATCTGAAGAAGAGTTGTATCTGAGGCGTAAGGCACAGAATAGAGCACTGCAAAGACTGTTTAGAGAGAGAAAGGAGAGTAAGTTGAAGGAATTATCTTCAAAACTTTCAAAGACTGAATTAGAGAAGGAGAAATTGGTGAAAGAATTGGAACAGTTGAGAAAGCAAAATACTGTACTAAGTACCGAGAATCAAGTATTGTTGAAAAGCGGTACCATAGTGGATACTAATCATACATCTTCATCATCTTTCAACAGTTCTCAAGGAGGAAGTAACAATAATAATATCAATGGTGAATTCTCATTCCCCGTTGATAAAAAAATGTTCATCAATGATTTTATTGGTAATTCCGGCCACGACGTTGATAAACTGTTAACGTTTGATAAATTGGTATATGAATTTGATGGTAATAATATGATGACAATAGGAGCTGTATGGGATTATTTGCATGAATACAGTGCTGAAAATGAAGATCTTGAGATTGATGTCATGAAAGTGATGAGCGTATTGAAGGGTAATGAAAGATGTCATGGTTATGGACCTGGATACCCATTGGAGTTGGTGAAACGTCTGATTGAAGATGTTGTTGAAGAGTTTTAAAAATCACTCAAGATCGAAAATTTCTTTCTATTTTCATGATCTCATAATCAAGTTCATTTATGAATTAACACAACTTGAGTTTGACACATGATACACAAATTCATTAATATATATATGGGCTTGAAATATATAAGGTGGCAAGAGTATAAGTGCATCAGTTTCCAATTTGGAATGTTGTCTCCAATCATTCTCTTTGGACTTTTGTGTTGTCATCACATATCATTATATATCCATTATTGCTTTGGTCGTCGGTTTCTATGTTTCTTTTGTTTTTTTTGGTTTTGTTTTTGTTGTCGGTTATCTTCTCTTCTATGATGATGGTAAGAGCCTATGTGTCAGCTCTTTGGTGCGGTCATTGGGTCATTATCAAATGCATCATCATGGGTATTGTCACCTGTACCTCATATAACAGTGGCAGTTTTTATTTTCAAAGAAAAAAATATCGGTATGTATTTTTTGTGTTCTTTTTTTTTTTCATTAATCTAGCTCATGAATATTTGATCAATTTTACTTTAGGTGGTTGTTGCTATATGTTTTTGAAAAAACTGTATCAACTCGGTGTTGAGTCAATGCCAAAGAAAATAGAAAACTACTATAAGCATGCTTCTATAAATACATTTTTTTGAAATAGGTTTTCTTCTCAAACTTATCTCATTTTTATATAATACAGTGATAAAAGACTCGATATCTGTGTTTAACCTGTTGGTGAAATCGTTGATTATGTCACACGTCTTCACGCTTAGCATATCTGATCTGCAGCTTTGTGCTTCTGTGAAAGTACACCAATTGAGTAGTTAGTTTGCATTCACCACCATAAGATACACACGCTCATACCAAGTGAAATCAACTGGTACGCGCCTTTCAAAAGTACTACAAATGGGATTAGTATTTTTTGCATTGGAAGTCAGGTTGATATCTCATTTAAAATGTTTATGAGATGTTCAACAAGCGTAGTAAAATCATGTCATACGGGGGAATAACTATTGACTCCAAACTGCTTCCACGACCTCTTACTGAAATCGTATTGAACATTATCAACCAGTTTTAACTTCTTGAGATATTCCAAAGTTTCATTTTTGATATCATTACCATCCACGATCAATGTTTGAACCTTGACCCTCACTGGGTTCTTATATTGGACAACATGGAAAAGCTCCACTAGGCCATGACCTGTGATGTTGTTAAATGAAAGATCTAAACTTTGCAATTTGTAGAATTGATATCTTCCAATAAGTGTATCACCTATGATTTTCAATGTGAAATCATTCAAATTGGTAGATTGATTTAAACACAATCGTACCAAGTTGGGACAACTGTTAATCAATTGCTCAAAATTCACAGTACGGCTTTGAGATGTTCTTTCAAATCCAGAGGATGGCCAAACCAAGTTGGGACATGCTCCAATGTTCAACACTTCCAAATTTTCCTGCGTCAGTTTCAACAATGTCAACAAAGAATTGAAATTGATCGAATGACATCCTGTCAAATCTAAGATACGTAATTGAGAAAGATTTTGCAACCTCATTGTCAGCGAATCATCACCAATAATTGGATGAAGTGATGCCGACATTGATACTTTAGATTCTCTCAAGTATAACGTCTCCCATTTTTGAGAAGAGGTCTCTGATAGAAAATTCGATAAGGTCAATTCCGAGTTGTGCTCCAAGATAACTTCTTTCAAACTCTGTTGATTAAAAATGCTTAAATCTTGGATTTTAAACCCCAGCATTGTCAATTTCAACAAATTGGGTAAGTTTTTACCTTGCAATAAACTTAGAAATGGGATCACAGTAGATGGAGAACTCTGTTTGTATATGATAGCCAAATTCTTTAGTGGATAGCGCCTTTTATGTGAATCATACTGTGATATTAATTGCTGTATCAATTCATCATCTCTTTCACGCTCTAACAGATTCTGTGGATGTTTGATGTCAGTGATAGCAATTTCTAGATCAACTAAATTTGGGAGCAACTCAAGTATGAAGTTTTCAAATCTCGAATAAACATCACAATCAATTTTGAGCGTTTTTAATTGCTTCAAGTTATACCTTGCCAATTTAGAGCTAGTTAGTTTGATTAGTAAATCACGTAAATCAAAATCGATCAAGAAAGTTTGTATTCCATAGATTTGCAATTTGACAAAATTCAATGCCATATTCATTATCAGCCTCTCATCTGATCTCCGCGGTATAAATTGAATATAATCAACTTTGCCCTTGTACCTACCTTTATTTGCTGTAATGATCTTGTTATACAAGCTCTTGAAAGCTGCAGAACTCATTGGCTTGTTGATCTCAACTCGATCCCACAATTCTGGAATTTCAGAAATCAATTTATGCCAATGTTGACATACCAACATTAATCTGAGAAGGTTTCGGAATCGAAGTTGCAATAGCACTTGCTTGGTGATCTCAAAGGGTAGTTTTTTAAAGGGATCAAGATTCTTTTGCCGATGAGCTGCTGTCTTGTCGTGGTCAGTAGTTTGTTGGTGTTCTTCGGCTTCTTGTTGCCGTTGATCTCGGCCCTCAGTCAATTGTCGAGCTTCATTCTTTAACAAAATGATCAATTCCCTCCTCTGCCGTGTTAATTGATCAAAATGTGGACTCCGTCTGATACCCTTCTGTTCAATTTCTGTATTGATCTTTTTGAATCCTTTCGTCAACACCCTGTAAGCCTCCGTTTTTTTGTCAAGTATGAGCAATATTTTACTGACCCTCAAGTAACCTTTGCAATTTAAAGGATCTAGATCAATTATATCTTCACCATCCTTACCCGCCTGCTTATAATTGCCCAATTTCTCATATGTCAGAGCTCTGCTATCCAATAACACAGGTAGTTTTGGATGTATCAGTTTGTTGTATCTTTTATTTAGCTCCAATTTGTCATACGAAGTGGCCAAGTCAATTGCCTTGGTAAATACCTTTAACAGTTTATGATAACTCTGAGATTTGAAATGCTTAATTCCCAATGCGAGTGCATCAGTGACAACGTCATCTTCACTCATGTTTTATCATGTTTGTTGTATTATTATACCCTTGATGATCTTCTCGTGTTTTCATATAAGTTTTTTTGTTGTGATTTTTTTCAATCACCACGCGTTATTTGTATAATGAGAGAAATCATGCTCCGTCACCGTTGAAGGACCCATCTCAGCTTATTCTGTATTAGTCAGTTTTAAGGTTTTTATGAAATAGGCTTCCATTTCTACGAAGAGAAGAATAGTTTTTAGAAGTACACCATGAACAGCTGCGAGAATTTTTGAGGTGAGCGTAAAATTATGTGGCAGGACTAACTGACTCCTGGATGTGTCAAGGAAAGTGGCCATTTTATTCAATTGTTTTGGCGAAGTCAAGCTTATCAACAGCTTGTGAAGTATACGAGTCAAGTTTCAGAGTCCCTGCTAAAAAAAACCCTTCGATATTCGGTCAGTTTTAGCAAAGAGACTTTGTAGTTTAAGTCAGCCACTTAGTAGCCTCAGTCTCTCTTGGACTCGAATGCTCGCGCTTCATTATTTTCATCGAAGTGGTCTGATAAATATGTGGTGCCCCCATTGACAAAGTTACCAACCCTGTTAAAACTCTTATGTCTAGAGATATGGGCGGTTAATTAAATACGAGTTTCGCTTCTGCCTTGTGATTATTGAATAAAATTTCCGAGCTCAACAACACTTAGGCGCAACGAGTAACTCAAGTAGTTCCCGGCGGTATTGGTCGAGTTGTACCGGATCACTCAAAAAAAAAGCTTGTCCGATGTGGAGGTAAGACCTGCAGATATATAGGCGACCAGATTTGTCTTTTTAGAAGTGGGCGGCAACAGATGCTTCTTTTGCCTGAGACGATAAGCGATAAGAAAATAATGCGGGAGAATTTTTTTTGGCTTTGGCATCGCTTTATATATAAATGACGACTCGGGCACCTGGGCCAAGATGATGTGACAAAGTTCTGTGAGAAGTACTAGTTGCTAGTAGAGAAGAATACTCAAAAATGTCGTTTTTCCCAGTTGCGAACTATACCAAACCATTCTGGTTGTCAGAAGAAGATTTCATTGGAACATACCGTTCCACCAAGGAAATTCCCAAAAGTCAGGATATCTTGATCATCGGTTCTGGCTATGCAGGTACATCGATGGCATACTACTTATTAGAGGAGAATCCAGATTTGGAAGTCTCAATGTTTGAAGCCAGGAACATTTGTTCCGGTGCAACAGGGAGAAATGGGGGTCATCTCAAACCATTTTATCATAACCAGCATGATTGGGTCCTGGCTGAATATGGCTTAGAAGAAGCCGCTAAGAATGTTGATTACGAGTATCGTCACATCGGTGAGATCAAAAGATTGATTGAGAAAGAGGATATTGAATGTGACTTCCATTTGACAAGACTTTGTGATTTTTATCCAACAGAACTGGCTTTTGAAAAATATGCTGAAGAGATCAAGAACTTCAAAGCAAATCCACATATTCCTCAACTGATCAAGGATCTCCATCAAGTTATTCATGGTGAAGCTGCTAGAACAGTCTCAGGGAATCCTAACACCACACATTGCGTTACAGCTCCTGCTGCAAGTCTTTGGCCTTGGAAATTAATCACCGGATTGTTGAAAAAATTGATCAAATTGCAAAATTTCAATTTACAAGCCAATACTTTGGTTCAAGGATTTGAGAAATTGGAAAATGGTGAATGGCTAGTCAAAACCAATAGAGGTGAGACTATTGCCAAAAAAATTGTCTTTGCCACGAACGCATATACAAAGGCTTTGTTGTCCGAGTTCAGCGACGCGATCATCCCAAGAAAGGGTACCGTTACTCATATCGCACCTAAAGGTGAAGCTGTTCCTCATTTAAATTTTAGCAGTGGTTTTTTCTTTGAAGATGGCTCCCTTGATTACCTTATCAACAGGCCTGATGGTTCAATCATTATTGGTGGTGGTGAAAACACTTTCTACGAGGAGCCTTCGGAAAAGGAGGAAAAATTCAACAATGTAGATGACTCCTATAATTTGAAAGCCACAGAGAAGTATTTGGAGAATTACGCCCAAAAGGCGTTTGCAACATGGAAAAAATTCCCAACGGTCAATGATTACACTTGGTCCGGTATATTGAGTGTCACCAACGATGAGTTTCCATATGTTGGCGATTTAGACCAGTTGGATTACGCAAATTGTCATATTATAGCTGGATTTTCCGGTCATGGAATGCCTAGAATCCTATTAAGTGCTAAGGCGTTGGCCAAGTCAATTACCACTGGTGAGCCGCTTGATGACATTCCGGAAGCTTTCAAGCTTTCTAAGAAAAGATTAGAGAGAAAATTTTTGGAGTCACCTAGATTGAAAGTCAAGCTTTATAAGGATCTGATCTGATGAGATAGAAGGGGTTGGAGTCAAGAGTTTTGAGCGGCAGTGTATAAATTGTAAACTATGCCATCGGCAAACTTTTTTGAGAATAAAAAAAAAACTAATTATTTTATCGGTAAAGTGAAGATTTCCGACAACGCGCGGTATCAATTGCCCAATTTATGTACTGCGATAAGAAATTTTTGATCATCGCTTATTAACTAAGTAAACGAATTCAAAGCTGATTTCATTGATTATATATAAATCCCTCTATGATTCCATCAAGATATAGTTTTAATCGAGATTTTTTCATTATCGGGATTATCATAATTTTGTAACAATAATATTCGTCATGCCATCGCCAGTATCATTTTTACCTGTTGACAACTACACCAAACCATTTTGGTTGTCAGAAGAGGATTACATAGGAACCTATAGATCAACGGATAAGCTCCCTGAGGAGCAAGATATCTTGATTATTGGATCAGGTTACGCTGGTTCATCCACTGCTTACTATCTCACCAAGGAGAATCCAGATTTGAAAATTACTATTTTAGAAGCTAGAAATATCTGCTCTGGGGCTACTGGTAGAAATGGTGGTCATGTGAAGCCATTCTATTACGCACAACATGACGATATTCTGGAAGAGTACGGTTTAGAAGAAGCCGCTAAGAACGTTGAGTTCGAGTACCGTCATTTGGGTGAGATAAAGAGGTTGACTGAAGAAGAAGGTTTCGAGTGCGATTACCTTTTGACAAGACTCTGTGATGTTTTTTATTACAAGCAAAAAATTGATGAGGTCGAAGAAGAGCTCAAACACTTCTTTGCTAACCCTTACATTAGTCAAGAGATCAAAGATACCTATCAAGTTATTAGGGGTAAGAACCTGAAGGTTGTATCCCACTGTGATACAGAATTAACGTTGACTGCTCCAGCGGCAAGTATCTGGCCCTGGAAGTTCATCACCGGATTGTTGAAAAAATTGATCAAGTCCCCTAATTTCAACTTACAAGCTAATACCCCAGTTACCAATTTTAAAAAATTGGAAGATGGTAAGATCTTGATTTCGACACCAAGAGGAAACACCATTGCATCGAAAGTTGTCTTTGCCACTAATGGGTATACCAAGGCTGTCTTGCCAGAGTTTAAGGATATAATTCTCCCATTCAAAGGAACAGTCACTCATATTAAGCCAAAGGGACCAAACGTTCCACATTTGAACTTCAGCTCCGTGCTTTATCTTGACCATACCAAGGCGGATTACTTGATCAACAGACCAGACGGTTCAATAGTTGTAGGTGGTGGGTTAGATACCTTTTTGGAAGGCAAGAAAGACTACTCTGAAATGCTTGACATGGTTGATGATTCATATAATTTGAATGAAACTGAAAAATATTTGGAGAATTATGCAGCTAAAACATATTCTACTTGGAAGGATTGTGATGCTGAGAACGATTGGTATTGGTCAGGTATCATGGGTTATGCCAATGATGAATTGCCATATGTTGGAAGTCTTTCTGAATTGGGCCATGATAACTGTTTTATCATTGCTGGGTTCTCTGGTCATGGTATGCCAAGAGTGTTGTTGAGTGGAAAAGCGTTGGCCAAATCGATCGCAAGTGGTGAGCCATTGGATGATATTCCAGAATGTTTCAAAATCAGTAAAAGAAGACTCGAGAAGAGAGATCACAAGACCAAGGTAGATGTTCTAGAAAGACTTGCAGAAGTAAATAAATGAGAAGCTTAAATCAACTTAGTTACTAGTAATTATTTTGAAATATAATGGAAATAAAGTTTGTGTGTCAAGTTTATAAATAAATGAGGCTGGATAATAGCAAAAAAAAAATACTAAGATACAGTTCAAACAAATAAAAGTCTATTGTATTAAGTCCCAATACCGATCTCAAGCAGAGACTTCACCTTTAACAGTGACATCGCCTGATCTAGCAGTAACGGTCAATTTACCTTCGTTATTGATGTCCAAGATAACTTCCACCTTTCCGCTAGCTCCCTTTACCGCCAATTGGGCCAATAATTCACCTGGCTTGTAAACAACTTCTCTAATAACTTCAGGTTCTTCGTCGCTATATTCTTCCTCATCTTCATCATCTGACAGTTTAACTGGCTCCACTGTGGTCTCCTTTATGGTTCTTTCACCTTCGTAAACTTCAACAATAACGTCACCAGAACCTTGCAAGACTTTTGACTTTCTGATTGGGTACAGTGTCTCTGTTGGGAATATCTCAACAAAGTCTCCATTGGCATCTTTCAAACCAACAGCTTTGGACAAATGTTGGGTGTTAAGAATAACAGGTTGTAATGACTCCTTGATCTCATCCTCGGTGAAAGTATCAATCAAAGCAGCTTGTAAAGCGGCACCACGACAGATCAACTCATTAGGATTTACAGCCTTGGAATCAGTGGCTGGAGACACAACAACAGTGGTCTCTGGGAACAACGAGGCAATGCTCGAGGCCAATTTAGGTGTATGGGAGACACCACCGCATAACAAAACTTCGTCAATGTCCAATGGTTCCAAGTTGGCCTTCTTTATAACCTCTTCCACAAAGGCAGTCATCTTACTGAATACGTTACGAGCAACTAATTCAAAACGCAATCTGTTAACGTTAGAATGGAAGTCGAAACCATCGTTTAAAGAGTCGATTGAGATGGTAGCACTGTTAACATTAGACAAAGTTTTCTTTGTGATGATGGCGGCCTGCTTCATCTTGGCAATAGATCTGGCGTTGTTTCTTGGGTTACATTTAGTCTTTTTCTCAAACTCTTTGTTGAAGAATTCACTTAATTCTGCATCCAAATTATCACCACCCAATTGTAAATCATGCAGTGTGGCCAATATGGTCAATATACCACCACGTACAGCGACAACAGCAGCATCAGATCTAATACCACCAAAGTCAGCAACAACATATATCTTATCCTTCGTCAAGTTATCACCGTTGGTAGTCAAATGAGCCAACAATGCAGCTGAAGGTTCATTTATCAATTGTAATACTTTCAAGTTGATCTGTGATGCCAAGTCGAAAAGTTTGTCCTTTTGTTCTTCGGTGAAGTTTGTTGGCACAGTTAACACAGCACCTTCAACTGATTTACCCAAGTAAGTCTCAGCATCCTTCTTGATCTGCTTTAAATGTCTCTTAACTATCTCATCATTGGAAATTTTTTGATTGATGATCTGGTAATAAACCTCACCATTTTCATTAATAGGTGTAGCAGATGATTTCGAGTTTGAAGTATCAATCTTGTCGAAAGATAAACCAATGAAGTCTCTGAAGTTAGTTATAGTGTTTTGTGGGTTTCTTATGACTTGTGATAAGGCCTGGTTACCATGATACTCGTCATTACCAATGTATGACAATGTTGAAGAAATAAATCTTTCACCATCTTGATTGGCAATGACATCAACTTTACCATCTTGGTTGGCAGCAGCGATGGAAGTGGTAGTATTACCAAAGGAAATACCAATTACAGACATTTTAAAAGTGTGTATAGTTCTTTAAAATAGCTCCTAATGATGCTCTTTCTATCTTTCGCTTTGAATATCCTATCTACAGATGATATTTTTCACCACACTGTAAAGGAAAAGGAAAAAAAATTTGTGAAAAAATTTTTGTCCTTCTACATTTGGAAATTGCTTCATATGTATTTATTGCGCTGGAATACACTATTTACCAGCTATACCCATCTGCAAAGGTATCATCATTGGTCAGATCAGGAGATGAGGAACTATTGCTTTCTTCATCATAAGATGTTCCCGTGATTTTCTTGATTAGAATGTCATCGTCACCGGGATCCAAGTTTTTAGGTTGACCATCACCATCTTCTACATTCTTTTCAGCTAACATAACTTTTGGTATCCGATTGTTCTGGAAAAATTGAGAATTAATCTTGGAAATCGAATGGTTTCTGGTTTTGACAGTCTTAGGTGATACCGAGTAGTTCATGTTTGCTGAAGATGTTGGGTTCACTCTATCATAATTGAAATAATCTTTTGTTCTCATTTGGAACGGTGAGGTGGGGTGTGTAGTGTTTGCCGATGTTGGTAAAGAAAAATTCACAGTGTTCAACCTAGTAGTGTCATACCTTGAAGAATTTCTCGCGAGATCAAGTTGTGAGGCGTTCGATAAAGTTCGTCTTCTTCTAATGTTGAGCAGTTTATCGAACCTTGAGTTCGAACCATGCATCAAAGGCATAGAATTCTTGTATCTGATCGCACGCAGCAGCTGCAGCAGTTGTTGTTGTTGTTGCAACTTTAACTGCAGTGGATGCAAGGACTGCCCTGATACTAAAGCGCCTAAGCTAACAGTTTCAGAATGATGCCGACCATGATGTTTGATGCTTTGTCTACTGGAATCTGAGGAACTAACTTTGAAGTTATCGGGCACTTCTCTATCACCAGTGAATGATTCATTCTGTTTGCCGCTAATCAAAGGTAATGAAGATGCTACCCTTGTATTGATCAACCTAGACCTTAAACTTGAAATTGATCCATCCAAGGCAAATTCGATTGAACAGTGATTCTTGATCAATGTGATTTTGGGCCAAGTAGCTCTTGCACCTCTAACAGTGGCATCCAACAAGAACTTTGGTGTTGGATTAGCTAGCAATTTGTCAATTTCAGTAAGCCTTATATCAGGTATGATGGTAATATCACCGCTGTATTGTTGTGCAATGACCGAGCGTAATTTAGTAGAGATATTTTTCAGGATTCCCAACTCACTCAGTACTTCCAAATAATGCATCACTTCAGTTGAGAATAAATCATATCCTTTATTCAATAGTTTCTTGAACTTTGCAGAAAAATCATCCTCCACTTCTCCTCCAACACTCTTCACCGACATCTTCAAAAAAGGTACCACATGTGGATTACATTGACAGGCTATAATGTGATCAACGTTGAACATCTCAGACAATCTTGCAATTGGCATATCATTATCAACTGATCCATCGACAAATTTAACAGAGGTATGATTCCATTCCTGTTGCTCCCCTATGGGAGTTTTTTCATATATGGTTGAAGAGGGAAAAATCCCGGGCAAGGAACAAGATGCACAAACAGCTGACCATATCAACACATTTGGCGCTGTTAAATAGTTCAACAACGTTGGTTGTTCGTGTATTGATGCTGGTGACACAGTAACGTTTAAAATCCTTCCAGTTCTATTGTAGGACTCTCTGAAAGTCAAATCTCCCAAGAAATCTTTCATCGTGTGATGTAAATACTTATTGTCAAACCAAGTACCGTATTTCAATAATCGTGCCAATTTGACAAAGATCGATTCCTTGTTAGTGCTCGATTCAAAAATATCGAAATTCTTGGTCTCTATGGTGGAGATCAAATTAATGGTCTCTTCTTGAGATTGAACACACAATATACTAGCAATGATGGCTCCTGCAGATGAACCGGAGATTATTTTCGGTAAAAGATTCAGCTCCAATAAATTTGACAAGACTCCAATGTGGAATAATCCAAAACAACCACCACCGCTCAACACCAACGCCGTTCTTCCAATCAGTTTCCTCGTTTGTAATAACATCGACAACACATATCTGTCATCTAAAGGGCATTGCGAACTTGTCAACTCTTCCAATATCAACTCACATTCTTCAATATAAGTCTCGATCAACTTCTTTGTTCCAACATGGCTGTGTCTGTATAGATTGATGTTCCCCATATTACCCAAGTTTCTTGTCCAAGTGGTCCTGACGAGATATAACAATTTCAGATAATCCTTGTTGATACGAGCCTCTTGCAAGGTATCAAGATGTTCCTTGATTAAAGTATAGTCGTATAATGTGCTGCTATTTTCTAATTTCCACTTGTCATTTTGTAAAAACTTATCTAATTGAACAGATATTTCAAACCACTCCTTGTAAGAAGTTGCCAGTTTCTGTTGAGCCAACAATTTGTTTAATTGCTCCTGGTGTTCGAATGGCGGACCTACCCAGTGCTTGATGATGGGCAAGTTACGAAGCAAATTGGCAGACTCATCTATGATGGTAGTGAGAAATTTTGGCACGAGGATCAACTCATTGCTATATTCTGTTAACCCGGTTTTGTTAAATTCAGATGTTCTCTTGTGAAAAAAAGATTCTGTGATGGATTCAAAAGGGTTGGTTGCAGAGGTGAGACTCTCCAGTAGCAGAGGATGTGAGACATTTATCATTATTAGTTCTATTGAAGAGTTATTGGCATAATTGCGTATAGATTATAAGAATTAAAGGAGCGACATACATGTATAACAACGTAGTAGTTTTTGTAATAGCGCAATAACTATAAAATCAATTTTTCTCGATATTGCGGAGTCAGCATTAACTTTTACTAGCCACAATTTAAAGTCGTGTGAAAATGAACAGTTTTGATTTGACATGTGTTAATTCAATTGACACATGATTGATCTTCTGTTAAAAGTTCTTTTTTGATTTTTCCGATATCATAAATTGACCATAGAGAGAAATTGTATCAGTCACAATGATATCATATCCTTGTCACCGATAGATAAAGATATACACTGTTATTGTGTTGTAGCCGGAGAAAAAATCTCACTCTTAAAGAACGAATATATATACAAAATCATATAATTGAAGGAAAGTTATCATGATGAGAAGTCATGCAGCTATCTTTTCTGTGTTGAAGAGCACGCGATGCTGTACAGATGGTGATTGAAAATAGTAGAGAGATTCGAAGTTTCAACACTTCAGAAAAATTATGAGAAAATAAATGAAATAAGTCTATTCCGACGATGGTGGCATAAAGGAGCGCAAAAATGAGACTTTGCTCGCAATCAATCTCTTTTAAAACTCTCCATTTCGATATCATCAACTTGCTCATCAACTTGTAAAGCACCTGTCTTGTCAACCAAAAGCAGCTCGGGATTCCAAAAATGACTTAACATGTAGTACTCAATTGAAGCATCCGCTAAACCTTCTTCGAGTGCTTCGCAGATCAATCTTATTCCAGAAAAGCTAGACTTGTCAAACCAAAGCTTGATTGTGAAGGGGTAACAGGCGTTGAAGATGATTTGTACAATCAAAATCAAGGCCATCCATAAATAGAACTCAAGAACTTTTTTAAGTCTCTTTGGATATTTCAATGACATCTGAGAAAGTTCTTCTTTGGTTTTGAAATACTGCATATATGGATAGATGTAACTGAAGGAAGTTGTTAAGGTTGATAACCATCCCAGCACACTTTTATTTCCCTTGAAAGGGCTAAAGATAGTTTGAGCTGCTATTGTTAGCCAAACTGTTCTGTAACGCTTGGATCTCAATGGATACTTGTCACTGGGTAAGACATCGAATCCATGAGAAATGAATAAAAGATAAAGGTGTGGCAAAAGTGATGCTAACCATTCCATAGCCATGGTTAAAACAAAACACAGTGCCAAGCCAAGCGAGGGTGTGAATGAAGCATTTTCTGAGAAGGAAAGAATATGAACAATAACATCGACGATGGGAGGGAGTACAAAGCAAGGAATGAAATGGAGAAAAATAATTTGTTTCAATCTTTTAGGCATCTTTGAGCCATATGGGTTGTTTCTCCACCTTGAAATTAAAGAAATCACCATGATTGAACAGACAAGGACAATGAAAAAATTGAGGCTGATACCTAATTGAGCTGTCGAAAATTCTCTGGTGTTTGGGTGATCAATTGTTGCTGTAATGGTCGAGTTATCATCACCTCTCAAGTTGATTGCATTATAACAATATCTTCCATTTCCCTCAAATTTGAGACTTGTGTTCATGTTAGCCGAATTTAAATCGGTACTCAAAGCCCAATTCTTGGAGTTTTTGAAATGGAACCGGTCTTCGACGTTGGGTTCAGTGTGTGAGCTGAAATGGATTGAACGATTATTTGGAACCAAATTTGAAAGTTTGTAAAGGGTGAGATGCCAATCTGAATCTCTTATTGAGTCATTGTTTGACGAGGCAAGGCTTATTTGAAGACCTTCGTCGTACGTGTTCATCAACAAATCATTTTTAATGACATCAAAACAACCACTGACATGACGATCATCGAGGTAAAATAACTCTGATCCGAATCCTTGAGTCAAAGAATTCAGAAATAAGTTCAGCAATGGCGAAAATTGCTTGATAAACATCTATGTATTTTTTAACTGAAAGTTCTCTTCTGAAGAAAAGAAGATTAGTTGGGAGATCAGGGATTCGCAGCTTATTTGTATTGGTATTTTAGAACCTTTTTAAAAAAAGGTCACTAAAACTAATGGACACGGTTTCCTGTTTTCATTAGGAGAGTAGCTACTTTTTGTGCTGCTTTTTTGCAATCAATGGAAGTGATCTATATAATTGTACCTCTTGATAACATTCAAGGATTAAACAACTTCGAGTGTGTTGCCATGAAGAAGTTTCTATCGATAGTGGAAAGTTTGAAGCCTATTATTTGAAGTTCTATTCTTATTTTTATCTTTTGTGCCGTGTGAATGGCTCACGGCCTTATCGAGTAAAAAAGAAGCTTTTTTTTCTGATTATTCAAATCTTTCGTGTTTCAAATTGAACCAACATATAGATGCATAAAAAAGCTGGAATATTATTTGACTTCGGTTTTCAATGTGAAATACTTCATTACACTCAGCATGAGCTAGAAAAGGCGACGCCAACCTGGCGAATTAAGATATACCAGCAAACTTGTTTATAGATAAATACATACTTAACAATAGACTTTTCTCAAAAAAAGAGAAAAAAGTTGCAGTCTTCACAATTTGAGATTTGCTAGTAAATTCTCCCATAGATGCATACTCAAACATATTAACAAAGTAGGAAAACTTTTATTGGTACCAGCAACATCTGACTGAATAAATTACAACTTTAGTGACTTTTTTGAGATATGCAGTTTGTTCGACTTTTGAATATTCAACTTATGTGTACGGCAAATTTACATTTGTGATTTAGACGTGACAAAACACATCTGTTTTCATATTTGAAAACTGTTACATTCTTACTTGTAAAATATTACTCATTACACAGAGACGAATTAAAGTGAGCGCAATAACAAGGTAGTGTGTGTATCACTGTGAAGTTGCAAAACAACGAGGGGTTCCAAGTAATAGTGGACGACATTCTTTTTGAAGAACACATAAATAATTCTGCTTTTGTCGGTTATCATCAAGTGATAAATAGACCTGGAGTCAATATTGCAGTGCTAAATATGTTTCAAAAATAACCGGTGAGTATTTGGAATATATTATCAGGTGCCACATTTTACGCATGGATATAGATACATATATATGTATAAGTAGATATGATGTACAAAATTTGGAAAAAAAACAGAGAACACTTAAAAGAGTAGGGTTTGTTTGTGAGTTAGTGTTTCCATTTATATGTGGGTTTTTGTCTGTATCTCTTTAGCTTTCGTGTTCATCCATCGTGTCAATTCATTTGGTTGGATTTGTGAACATTACTTCCATTTGAATAGAAGAATTAACAATCGTGTTCCGATAAGCTGCTGCTACTGCTGCTCTTTCTTTATCCAATTGTCATGCTTCGAAATTAGCAATAACTAACTAAATAAGCAAATAGCGACTGGATGAATGACTTGACATATGAATTATCAAGCTTATTATCATTCACTCAATATTGATATTGCTGGGTTGATTTCAACAGCACAAACAGGTTTAATGCACTCTAGAGCTGCTCGACTTTGAAGATCCCCCCTTCACTGCCTTTAAATGATAAATACTGCTATGGCTATGATTCCTCCAACTTTTTGATTTCTTTCTTTTTAAACACATTACCCTTACGTGGTTTCAAATGAGGGTTTTTCACTCTATTTATAGCTTTGATCTCTGTCACGGACCCTGGCATGACAGGTTTGCATTTTACACCGCACTTGTTGATCGGAGTATCGTACACTTTACTCTTGATCGAGATACTGATTTTGTTACCGTTTGCTTTATAATCGTTATCCAGATCTTTCAATTGTCGTATTTTTTCTGGTGTTGAATTTTGCTCTTGTTGGAGTTGTCTATTTCGCAGGATTTGAGACTCCAAGTATTTTAAAGACAAATCCTTCTCAGTTGAAGGAGTCGATGAGCCTTGTCCCACGAGCGATTCCTTATATGAGTCTATATACCTGATTTGTAAATGTTCATCTTGTTCACTATTTTGAATTTGTAATCTACCGGCTTCTTGACAGTATATACAGAACAGAGTCAAAGATTTCCATTTGGTGGAGTTCAAATGGGTGTGATCCCTATTCATGATATATTCCTGATAAAACTTATTCGCATTGATAAACTTGTTTCCATGGCTTAATCTGAGTAATTTGATAAACGCTTGTTCAAAATTATTGGAATAGTCATCTATCGTTTTATGCGATAGTTGAGATATCTTGTCATTATGAGATTTCGATATGATGTGACATTTGAAGCCGTTATCGTCTCGGCATTGTTTCTCACAAATTTGACAGTAGAATTTCAACTTGGAGAGCCCCTTAGCCTTGAGCTTATTGGAAATATATTTGGCAGACCCGACTTCTGCTTTCCCCATATCTTTGTATGTGAATTATATATTATTTGTGATCGAATTCCTTTTGCTTCTTTCGTAAAATAGTATCGTATCTGATTGATACTCTATGCACTACATTATGATACATCATTGAGTTATATCACACTACCTCTCGTCTGAAACAAACATATTGCCCCAAAACCCACTTTATATTCTTTACTATATATTCTAGAGAATCCCTCAAACTCCTATAGATTGAAAGGATAATCTTATCTATCAATTAATTACCTTACTACTCTAAAAACATTCAAATACTGAGTTACAATTGTAGTATACATATACTATAATAGAAAGAGAAAAAAAAAATTTGGGTTTTTGAGGGAATCAGTGGAGAAGAATAGAAGAAATACATCAATTTATGCAATCAGATTAAATGTTTAAAACTTTTATCAAACAGGCAACTCAATTCAAAAACACAGCGAGAGGTTATGCTACCTACAGGAGGTTCAACAACCAGACTTCGTACTCCAGTTTACTTCGGGACCCAAAGACTGTAAGACTTGGAGGTGGAATAGCGGTAGTTGGTGGAATCTTTTATGTAACACATCTCGAGCCTGCTCCAGTAAGTGGACGTAAAAGATTTATCTTTGTGTCGGAGTCAACAGAAAGGATGATGGGTAAACAAACCTATCGTCAAATTATGTCGCAGTATGGGAGACAAATCTTGCCACAGAATGATCCAAGGAGTCAAAGGGTGAAAAGAATCATGCACAGACTTATAGAGGCGAGTCAAACCAAAGATGATAATATTCAATGGGAAATATATGTGATCAATTCCAATGATCCACCCAATGCGTTTGTCATCCCAGGGGGTAAAGTTTTTGTATTCAGTAGAATCCTCCCTATTCTGCTGAACGATGATGGATTAGCCACCATATTACTGCATGAGTTTTCTCATCAATTGGCACGTCACTCTGGAGAAAACATGTCGAAACTGCCCATCTACATTCTGTTAAATTTGTTGTTGTATGCACTGACTGGGATGGATTGGTTTAGTAATGTGTTGGTGTCAGCGGGATTACAAATGCCTCTGTCGAGAGAGATGGAAACAGAAGCTGATTACATTGGATTGATGTTGATGCTGAAAGCATGTTTTGATCCCCGTGAACTGTCTCATGTATGGCAACGGTTTTCAGAGTTTGAGAAAAGAAATGGAGGTGGAGCACTGGAATTTCTTTCGACACATCCTTCCAGTAATAGACGGTTGCATAATATGGAAAAATGGTTGCCGGAACTGCAGATGCAACGGGAATTGGGAAATTGTGATTCCAATATGAGTGGATGGTTTGACGATTTCAAAGGTGGTATTAATAAAGGTACCGTATTTGGAATCGATACCAGTAGGAGAGGTGGTAGTAATGGTGGCTTGTGGTGAACATGATATAATATTCTCTAATTGTGTGAGTGCACGACTTTTTCTTTGTGCCGTTTTGAGAATTTCTAATAGTCATTGCACGACTTTTGGATTCTCTATATTTGGCAACATTTTTTTCTTTTTTTCTTTGGGGTGTTGCAAAGAAAATCAAAAACCAAAAGGGGTTTTTTTTCCCGTTTTGCTTAGTCTGTAGGTAGGTGTCTATTGAGTGTGAAGTAGAGCGAAAATTACATGTATACGATGAAGTGAGAGGGATTTAGAGATGCAAACAATGTATATAGATATTGTCTCTACAGAGCGGTGTATTATCAAACACTTTCATATCTTGAGTACTGTAGAAGCACATATATATATATTTCTAATCTTATCGTGTAGTGGGGCTGGCTGGCTGGCTATAATTGTACATTTTCTGTGCGTGTGCGTGTGCCCTACCCTCTACCCTGCCTTGTCTTGCATTTGTTTGTTGTGTTTGGACACACAAAAAAAACTCGGCAGCAAACACACACACACACACACACAAATTTTTGTTTATTGTTGTTATTTGTGGTGTATTATCACAAAGAAGTAATAATATTAACAAAACAAAGAAAGAGAAAGATTGTAACTGTTTAAAGAAAATTTTTGTTTTGTTTGGGCAATTCAAATCAAAAATCACACATCGATCAAGCAATAAACTCCCAAGACTTTTCCAATATCCAACCAAGATTTAATCAATCTCTTCTACTTCAACATACCATCACCACCACATTCGCTTGGATTTATCAAATTGTATCACCATCATACACACACTCTCTTTGAATATACCTTTGCATCCCACTTCATACTGAGCATCAACTATATAACACCATGGCTCATACAACAGGCTTAGCTGTCGGCCTATCAATAGGGGTTCCCTGCCTCCTTGTTGGAATAATAGCTTACATCACCTGGTACAGGGGTGGTCAAAGAATACAAGAAGAATTGGATGAAGAAGACGAAATTGACAAAAGAGATTTGGATTTGGAAGAATTCTCCTTCCAGTTCCACTACAACAATAACAATGATAAATCTTCTCTAACACCACATGTTGTCTCTAAATCAAATAGCGGTGGATCCATTTCAGATGATAACATTAACAACAACAACACCACCACCGAAAAATCAGGATCTAATACAACAACATCCAACACCACGCGGAGCAATAGTAAGATATCACCACCAAGCTATATGGATTACTACGATAGCGTCATCCCCATCCTTCCTCCACCAGGCGTTTCACACCAAAATCGTTCTTCGGATAGTACATCTTCATTGTCATCAATGTCCTACCAGAATCACCATCTCCACAGCGATCCTCACTCCCCAGAACATCAACAACAGTTGCCCTATGACACTCAACTTGGCCATGATGAAGAGCGGCAACAACCGCAACCAACACTGCCAGGATTTTTGAGAAAACTCACTAAATCCGTAAGGAGAGCTTCCAACAATATTGCTCAAGACTTATCAGCATCCACATATTCCAAACAACTACAACAACAACAACAACATCAAGCTACCCCTCACCAAAATGGTCTTGGTGCCCATAACAATTTCAACAACGATAGTATTTCAACAATCAATTCTGATTATATCAAATTGTTGAATAGAAATGACTCTTCATCGTTCCCCTTGACTACACACACATTGGCCAATGCCTCGAATCATGCCATCAACGTTTACAACAATTTTAATTCTTCACATTCGTCTAGGCACAACTTGTATGAAAATTCTAAAATGTCATCATCATCTAATAGATCAAATAATAATCTTATAAATAATGATAAGATAGCCATCAAGCAGGCAAAGGAAGAATCAAATAGTTCTACTAATGACGTCACATCGATAACAGCGGCACCTCAATTGACAGTGCAGCACCTCTCAACCACATCTAAACTTGATGCACTCCATGATACAGTGGCGGCTCAAGAAGCTCAAGAGCTGTCGCTACCGCAGCAATCTCCATTTGAAGAATACTCAAACTCGACGTTTTCTCAATATGGAAATTTTGAGACCGTCGCTGGTGATTATTTATCCACAATGAGTAACAACAACGGCAGTACTGGTAACGACGATGATAACATAACCAAATTGAATGACGACAATGATGATGGTATAATTGACGATGATGATTTTACCAATTATAAAGACAATAAAAAGATATTTTTGAACAGTCTCAGGCCCAATTGATGAGTTTATGAACATGGACCTGCTTGCCTGCCATTCACACTGGATTCATTTTGGGTACAATATCAGAATCAACCTTCAATTTTTTCGACCGCCTTTTCACTTTTCACACATGTATACCGTTGCCCGTTTTTTGAAACTGTTGATCTGGCGTTGACCAGATATATTTAATATTGACTATTTTTATTTTCTTGTTCAATGATTTGTCATTTTGATCTCTGTGAAAACTCTATACGAGCCACACATAGATTGCATGTACCAATCACTTTATTTAATCATTTTTCTTGACCAGAAATCATTGTTGAAACAAGCTACATTATTTGCTTTCAATCGTGTTAATCTTAAAATTTTATCGTATCGCTAGATTTTGAAATAGATCATAATTAACAAAGAGACCCATGGCAAACTATTGCGTTTAGGCATATTTTGTCTATGTTATGATATATATGTACATGATATCCTACCCCGTGTTATTTCCAACTTACAAGCTGAACTCGATAGAGCTATCTTCCATCAAGTTGTAAACTTGATCATTTACAATCAATTCCCAGGTATGAATGACAAACTCATTTTGTCTTGAATCTCTACTCAGCTTCAAAACCATCTTACCCGTCAGCTTATCACCCAGAACTTTGACATTGATATCGACATTTCCAACCATGGTATTTAGTTCTCCATGTACCCAGGGAAATAACCCAGCAAATGTAATCTGTTTACCTAACTTTGAACGTGCCAATTCTGAACGTCTCAAAAAATACATCGTTGCATTCATCACTGGTGATGACGTCTTTTCATAATTGAATACACCAAATAATGTGATATACATCGCCAGAATAAACATCACCAAATAAAGTCTTTGCAATTTTTTTTCCCTCAATGGGTCAGGAAGGTCATGATCGGTTGTCATTCGTTTCTTATTTGGTAATTCGTCTGGTCTATGTACATGCTTGACGGTGCTGTAATGTGATACCAATGGTGAAGCAGAAGTTAAACTTCTCAAAGAAAGTAAAGGTGATCTATACCTTATCACGCTGTTAATTCCAAGTTTTCTTACGGTGAACATGTTAAGTGGATGTATGTGTTTCTGATCTGGTCTGATTTGTCAATATCAAATAACACACACTGTTGAAACTTTTTTTTTTTTTTTTATATCAAGCAAAAATAAAAAAAAATTT
This sequence comes from Nakazawaea anatomiae, assembly GCA_030556755.1. NCBI lineage: Eukaryota > Fungi > Ascomycota > Pichiomycetes > Alaninales > Pachysolenaceae > Nakazawaea > Nakazawaea anatomiae. The sequence goes on along the minus strand of JAKTUO010000001.1, from coordinate 454,951 downwards.
GTGTGCGGTTTTATTTCCTTAGCGCTACTGACAGGACAGGAAAAAGTATATATAAGATTTCATAGACAGATAAAGGAGAGCAAGGCCAATCACACTTATCATCTTTTGTAAACACTCATTTAACAATGGCTTCATTGACAGGTGCTGCTGCGTTCAAGAAGAAACAAGGAATGATAAGTATTTTCGAAGAGCAGACACCTCCAATTTTGATATGGAAGGCCATCGATAGCAATGTGGAGATCAAAGAAGTTTCAATCCAACTTGATCAAGTGACAAATCTTCAAGAGACACCACTGACTTCTAATAAGATAGCGTTGAATATCATCACTGGTGATAAAAAGAATGTTTTTTCATTCGGGTCTCGAGATGTGATGAACAACATTAAACAATCATTACAACAGATACGAGTACGGGCCAAACAAGATCGAGAGAGTAGTCTGGTGGCTTCAACGCCGGTACCTCAATCAGCCTTGGTGAACGATGAGTTCTTGTTGAATTTGTTAGATGCAAAGAAGTTGTTGAAAAATCATCAGTTACAACAGAAGTTATTGAAAGAGAATAAGAATTTAATGAACACTTTTAGAGAAGCTGTGATGAATAATGGGTTGGACCCACAGGAGTTTTGGAACACAAGAATACATTTGTTGCGGTCATATGCCATCCAAAATAATCAGAAGAAAGGTTCGTATAACGTCTTGAGTACTATTAAACCAGTGGCGACATCGGATAATGAGGTGAATGTCTCTGTGACGAGGGAAAAAATTCATTCAATCTTTGAACAATACCCCATCGTTCGTAAAATTTATAACGATAACGTTCCAAAGAGGTTTGGTGAAGGAGTATTTTGGTCAAGATTTTTCAGTTCAAAATTGTTTAGAAGGTTACGTGGTGAAAAAAATTATAATAATGCTAAAGTTGATGCCATATTTGACAAATATTTGTACGTTGATCCTGATTTTGATGGCGATGATGGAGAAGAACTGGCAGAGGAGGTGGAAAAGGAGAAGGAGATTGAAAATCATCACATCAGCAAGTTTATTGACATCAATGGTAACGAAGAGGATGTCTCTGAAAAATTGGGTAATGGACCCGATTATACAATGAAATTTGATAAAGGTCAAGACGTGGTGAGCGTTTTCAAAAGTATGAATCGGTTGAGCAGAAAAATGGTGAGCAATATTACCGTTGAAGATCCAGAGTTGGAAAATGATGATGAAAGGGAACAAGAGTTGGAATTGATGGATTTAGAAGACAAGGAAGAACCAGAATATAATGAGTTGATTGTGAAAAGAAATTTGAAACAAAACCGCTCCGTTGATGAACTAAGCTTGGATAAAGACGCCTATCTGAAATTTGTGAACAATTCCAAGCTGTCTTTTGACACGGCTATAGAATTGGACCAGATCGTCAATAGTGACGAGCTGAAAAGACAAATTTTGGAACTGACAAGGGAGATCTCAACTTTGATCCGCGTCAACGCCAAGCAATCGAAACAGAGCTGGCAGGTGAGCTTTGAATCACTGCAACCGCTTGAAGAAGTGCAGCTGACAAAACTGCTAACAGAAGAGGAAGAATCACCCTTGGGTGATCTGCTGCTCTCAGAGAACCTCCGACTTTGCCACTCAACTTCAATTGAATTTCTCAGACATTTTTGGTTGAACTTGCAAGACCCAACAGCAAATGAAAAGATGTTGAAAAATTTATTTCAAGGTTTACAAAGCTCGATAACGAGGATGGACACGTTGATCGCGGAGGTGGTGGTGCTGGATGATGTCAAGTTAGCCACGCTGATGATGAGTCCGTTGAGAGAATCTTTAAACTTTGCTATTTCTTACTATGAGAGCTTAATTGATGAGTCAAGGCTGCAGGGTGAGTTGAAGCATAAATGATTCGATAAAAACAAGGTGAACTGTGTGGTTTTGTGTTTTCTTTTGATTGCATCATCATTTCAATGCCTCTTTTTGAATCATTTCAAAACTAAATCCCCCACACTCAACTTTCCAAAAAATACACGCTGATTTACAATGGCAAGGTTGTTCGTCTTGGCCTGAAAAGGAAATAAAAAGGATGCAATTGGCAATAAGTTATAACTTCTCTTGATATATGCCTAAGCTCTCATACCAGCGGCGATTTATTTGCTGGGGTATACCGCGAACGGCTTCTTTATCATTCACTCATTTGGCTATATATATGCGGTTGTCACGTTATCAACTTGATTGACAAAGATTGACACAACCTTTTTTATATCTCGTGATTCGTATAGAATTTATGCATTCAACTCTAATTTATTTCGTATATATCTATAAAGCATATAATGATCAGCTTGTCCCATTAACCTTTCTGAATTTATAAATCCATTCTAAAACATTTGGTATATTTGATAAACATAAATTGATTAGCTCATCCCATTACTCTCTTTGAATTTGTCCCACGATTGGTTCAACACAACAAAAACATTTTGGGCAATCATCTTTTGTTCAACGGTACACTGGTTCAATTTATCAGGGTGAGTCTTAGAGACCGCTTTGAGATAATAAATCTTCACCTTCTTGTTCAACACCAAATCAGTCAAATTCACCGGCTTCCAACCTAACTCTGGCCACAAGATCTCATGTAAAGATGCAAGCAATGCTCGGAGATTATCTTCCTTACCATGCTTCCATTGGGAAACTTTCAACTCAATAGAGTCGTGCAAGGCAAATCTAGTCAGGTCTTCTTTCTCCTTGTCGGAATTTTGTTTGGCTATTTTTTTCAAACTCTCACTTTGTCTCAGCGATACAGTTGAAGGGGAATCTGGTTTCGGCGTTGGTTTTGGTGTGGGCTTACTGGAGGTTGGCTGCAAAATCTTTAAAACTCTTCTTTTACCGTCCATCAATGATTTGCTGGCACCACCATTTTCGATGCACATGTTGTAATATGTCAAAGATTCTTCAAATTTCTCCAAATGCTCCAATGATTCAGCTTTTCTAGACACCAACTTGATCCAAATTGGTTTCAATTTTTTACCTGATTCAATTTCAACATCATTGAATTGGCTCGTACTCAATTTGTAACCATCAATCAAGGTCAAGGCTTCATCAATGGTTTTCAAACATTCCTTAGAGCTACCCAATTTGGATTGCACATTCGATATATTTGATAAAGATATTATCGATAACTTGTGCTTTGGTGGTAAAGATGATAGAGATTCCTGATACTTGGTCAAAGCGCTTGCAAAATCTCCCTTCTGAAAAAAATCGTTACCCTTCTCTCTTGAATCCTTAAAACTTTCCAATTGAATGGATGAAATGGCAACATCGGGAATCAAGTTACGAGCTCCTGAAGTCGACGGTAATGGAGAATTGAAGATATCAAACAGATCTTCCACCGGTGAAATTGAACTTGCAATTGGAGTGGAATTTGTTTTGACATTACTGGAGTTTGAGTCATCAACTGAACTCATTACTTGACCATCGCCAGTTCTCTTTCTAGCAACTGGTTCACTAAACTTTGATACTCTCTCGCCAGAAAAAGACTCTGATTTAGAGACTGGTTGTTTCTTCTCGGTCTTATCTCTGCTTTTGCTCTTTGATAACTGCTCATCAAATGGGTTCTTAGATCTTTGAGTTGGTTCTTCAAATTTACCTTGATTGAACCTCGATACCGGCTCATCAAATTTGCTTCCGCTCCTGGATGCCTGAAATTTTTCTCTTTCTAATCTGGCCCTCTTTTCCTTTTCCTGTCTTATTCTTTTGTCGAGCGCTCTCTGTTTTTCCACAATCATTCTCATTTTTTCCTTGTCAAACTCTTCGATTTCATCATCATTATTTAACTCTGAAGTCATCGACTTCTGTTTATAAGTTTGCTGATTTCGCATCCATACCGGCTGATTATCATTATTTGCAAATTGCTGTTCCTTGTAGATCTCAATTCCTTTAGCCAACGTTTCGCGGCCTTTAGAGAATAAACTGAAGGCCTTTGACTTGATGTCAACAGTTAGATCCTGCAAGGCTTGAGTCAACTCATCTGGCTCTGTCTCAACATTCTGTCGCGTAGAAGCAGATGATCTGCCATTTTGTTTCAGTTTGGATTTGAGATGAGCTTCGTTCATTATGATCGAGATTGCCTCATTGAGATCATAATCTGTGGTCCTACTCAAAGCCATTTTGGCAACTTCAAGCTCAAATCCCATATCCAAGAGTTCTGATAATGCTGCATCCTTCTTGTACATTTCACTTTGGGTTGGGGCTGGAACTGTTTCCGAGCTGAATGACTCAGTAGTCGCGCCACTTGGCAGTTGTGATTCATCCTCAGTGAACGCATCGGTGAACTCATCATCTCCAAAAAGATTCACATGAGGTTTGTTAAGAGTGTTGTCCCTATGTTGGCCATTGCTATGACCACTATTACTACCTATCTTTTCTGCTGCAGTAGTGTCAGAATTTATCTCTGTCGTGAAGAGATCAACAAATTGATCGGAGACAGGTGTTGTTACTGATTTGTTTTGAGGCGGCTGCGTATTAGTATCAGCCAGTTCTTGTCCGACCATATTTGAGGACGTTGGCAGGTTCCCAAAAATATCAAAGTGATCATCTAAAGGATTGGAGGTTTGTGATTGTGATGGTGGCATTGCTGATCCCAAGAGGTCCAATCCTGACCAACTGTCACTCGATTGACTAGATATGACCTTTTTCATGCTTTGCTGTTGTCGCTGTCTTTCTGCCAATGACATATTTCTTAAATTATTTTTGGGCCCAGACGAGAATGAGCCCAACAAGTCGGCAAACAGGTCTTTTTGAGCCATAATGCGTTGGTAGTCACACTGAATTCTACTATCTTTGATTAGGTCTGCCAGCGTATACTACTTTTGATCTTTGTCTCATTCCATTTTTTTTCTTAAAGAAAATAGCAAAGGGGGCTGTTTGATTACAAGTAGAATAAAAAGTTAAGTCTATACATGATCTTTTTGAAATTTCCAGTAGTCTCCCTCGTAGGTGGCATAACATCTGAACTCATTACTCAAACCATTTTTGTGTTCAGGGTAAAAATCAGTCATTGTGGTATCGGGATAAATTTTCTTGATGACGTCTCTCATTCTCTCACCTGTGGAGGAAATCATCTTGTATTTGAGCGCCCCTGATTTAGATCTTTCAGTCTTATCTTGAACTAACAAGTTTTTGGCAGCGATTGAGGATTTCACCTGACAATCTTCTTCCAAAAATGGAGGATCTATCAACAATCTATGCACTTTATGACGCAACTTTTCGGGAATCTGATGGGGCTCGTTATAATCGTAGAAAAAAAAGTGAGACGCACCGGCTAATAGTTTGAATCTAGTGTCATATTCTAATAAATATATATGTTGCGTTGGCCATTCCGATTTGGGAATTCTGTTCACAGCTGCATAAACAGCTGGGGCACTGGCTATGCATATGATGGTGTCTTCATCGGCGTCTTTCATAAGTTCTTTGGCAAAGATATCTGACGTCTCGTCGTTGTACCAAAATTGAGACAACTGCCAATCTTCTTTGAAATGGTCCATGGAAGTTGCTACCAGCAGTTTCAGCTGCAGGGCATCAAAGTCATCCTCAGCTTGTGAATATAGCTGCTCGAATTTTTTTCTGTTATCTTCTTCTTCCTGTCTAAACTGCTGTAATGCAGCTAAAGCATGTGTCGATAAGGTGCTGCATTCCCCTCAAGTTAGTCAAAATTGATCGAAATTTGATTTTCCCAAAAAAAATTTGAGACTTACAGCTCTTCTTCTGAGTCTGACATTTACTCTTTATATGATACTATAAATCTTTGAAGTCTCCGGCAATAGTGCTAATAACTTTTCGAAAAATTCTGAGAAAATAAAAAAATTTTTTTTTTCAATCCATCGCAAACGAAGCTTACGTTTCAAATGGGGCACAACATCAAATTGATGATGTTATCAATCACTCTCGAAGCTGGTTACCACAGCTTGATATAAATCAGACGTTATCTATAGACCAATGTCTTAATCGTTAGACGCTGCATAAATTCTATATTTTCTGTTTTTTTGCCTAATTGAAGATTGAAAATAACTTTTTTCCGACGAAATGACATATATTGGCAAGGTAGATAGATATATATGGGTATATATGTGAACCACCATATCCTTCTCAACTCAGAACATCTGTTCTTCTTTGACTTGAAATAGATTTATGGACAGGGACAATGATCAAAATCAATTTATTTCTCTGTATAGTTTTTGACTGAAGCGCAGACCTTGTCAAAGAAAAACACACACGAAAAAAGAATAAGAGTAAAACAAAACAAAGCAGCTTATCTTGCAGAAGTATATGCCAATCATGGCAATTATCGCGTTATCACCAGATGAATTGGTGGAGTATATAATAGAGGAAGTGATTGTTACTTATTTCTCTAACGCCAAAGTTCCTCAGATTTGGACAATTGTTTGCAATCGTCTTGAAAAGGATACCATATCTTCCATTTACAAATCATTGATATGGTCTTGGCTTGTGAGGAAACCAGAGATTGAGGTCTATATTGGCGATTTAATGGTCCCATTCGACCAAACAATGGATTTTGAGCAGTTGATTGAAAGGGCTGGCAATGAAGACAAACTCGACGTTAAAATAGAGGAAGGTAAACAATGGTTATATCTTACAAATAAGCCGAAGGAAGCAAATACCATTGGCATTTATCCATTCAACTTGCTCAAGCATATCATTTCAAGAAAAGATAAGGGGATATCTGGAGCTGAATTATCGAGGGTCTCGGGCCAAGACCCCAGGAGTTTGTCGTCTCGTTTGACCACCTTAGGAAATGAAGGCTTGATCAAGAAAAATATGGCTAGTTTGTCAGGCAAGACCACCAATGTGATTGTTCACACAAAGTATTATGTAACTTTCAAGGAAACTTCACCAACTTACAACAGGAAGCAGTTGATGAAGCAAATTGTGGATATCATAAAGAACTCCAAAAATTTTATACGAGTGCAGAGAGATGTTGCTAAGGAATTGGGATACGCTGGCTCCCGAGAATCCCTAAAGAAGTTCAGAAGAGTAACTCGAACTCTTCGCCAGCTAGGATGCTTGAAAGCAGTATTAATCGCGCCTCAGCAGCATTCAGAAAGAAGAGCAACGACAAGAGCGTTGATGTATATTAAAGATTTTCAGCTTGATAAGGCTTCAGAAGATGATGAAAACAATGATTCCGGTGATGATGACGATGATGTCGAGGATGACGAGGATCATGATGATCAATTGGATGACGATAATAATAGATTTGATGAATCAATAAGCAAAGACATCTCGATGGACTCTTTTGTCATACACGATGATCTAAAAGTATTTGAAGAAGATATTGCACCAGCAAACTATCCAGTTTTGAACTCGCATTTTCCAGTACTTACCCAGTTATGGGAGGCTGTCAGAGAAGTTGGGACTGAAGGAATCACATCAATGCTGTTAGAAAAAAAGTTTGTAGAGCCTGGGACGTCATGGTTTGCAAGATTTCTCTCCGATTTGAAATTTCATGATACGCCTGGGAAAGAATACCTCTCCAATTATAAAATTGTGAGAGCACCAGATGGTGAAGGCAAATTGAAGTTTTACAGGTACTTCAATCTGGAGGATTTTGCGAGGTTGACAAGTGAGAAACTACATGAAACGGCTGGGAATTTTGAAAGTTTGCTGATCGACGATGATCCCCCCTTGATTCGTTTGAGCCTTGAATTCAACAAGTCTATCTCGAGTGGGGGTATAGAAGTGGTCCATTGTCCTGATGGCGTAGATCGTCTTTCGTGGAGTGGTATAACTGATCCGTTGATACGAGCTCAGTATCTGAAACAGCTTAAAATGTCTGAAGACATTTTGACTTCCACCTCATTTGTCAGCGAATTAACAAATGTGACTGTGGCCTCTTTTAAAGAGAAACTCACAGCAGCTCAAGTGAAAAAGCTTCTGAATGGTGGAAATTCGCAACTCTTACAACGTTCTCGAGGAAGACCAAAGAAGGACAATAAACTCGCAGAAACTAAACGAGCCGTTGCTGAAGACATGTCTAATCCAGCTCCCAAAAAACAGAAGTCAGATAAAACCAACGAGACCAATTTAGAGCAAGAGAAGCCTAAATTTGTCACCAGGCCCTTGTCAGATCCAGTTTTCAAAGAATCAGGCAATGACAAAGACACTTCAGTTTTATCTGGGGTATTTGAAACAATGCCAAAAACCACTCTTTCTCTCAATTTACCAAAAATTGAGCCTTTGGTTCCTCCGGTTCTCAAAGATTCAACTCTGCCGGTGCGCTATAACATTGACTTCAAATCGTTCCGTGGCTCAATAAGATCAAACAAAAGAAGACAGGCTCTTCTTTCCATCATTGAAGAAAACGGTGGCTTGGCTGTTGTGAGTCTGCTGCTTGCTAGACTGGTCGGTCAGAAAATGAAGATCACCACTCTCGTGGATAAGGTCACGTTGAAAAAGGATATAAATTTTTTAATGACTGAGGGGAAAATTACTTCAATGGATTTTCAAGAGAGACGTAAAGATGGAGAGAACAATATAACCAAATCTCTTTTGATATCAGTTGAGAAATGTCCTTCTGAAAGCCAAATTGAGAAATTTATTGAGAGTTACAACGAGCACGATAACAGGGCCGTCCTGCCAGAACCGGAAGTTGTTTCGGTATCGGTGGAATTCAAAAACATTTCTGCACCAAAAGCATTTCAACCAAGAAAATCTGCATTGGACAGAAAGCTTGCCGAAGTCAAGTCGAAACCAACCGATGCTTTCCTATCCAAAAGAAAAGGAATTTCTAGACGGGTCAAAAAAATTGGCGAGGCTCCTGCTTCCAAGAAATCACACAAGCAAGTGCTTCCCGCATCAAAAGAGACTAATATTGTTAAAGATGAGCTTGATCCCATGTTATCTTACTTGTCTAATATCAAAGATCCCAAGCGCAAAGTCAAAGGCAAGAAGAGAGAATCCAAAAAAGGCGACATTTCTCAACATTCAAGAAAAAAGACTAAGCAAATGTATGACTTGGATTACATTATATCCTGTCTGAAAGCATTTACCGTCGTCACTTCATTACTGTACAATAAAGCTACAATTGATTGGGAAGCTATTACAAACTTGTTAGGTGATGAAGAAGTCTCTGTTGAACAATTCAAAAGAAGGTGGATAAGAATTAGAAAGCAGTTGCGACAGTTAACTTTGCCAAAGATAAAAGAAGTTTGGGAGAAGTTTCTCACTTTATCGGTGAAAAATGGAACCATCACATACGATATGTTGGCTCATTTCGATTACAAAAGCATTTATGATTTATGGAATGAGTCTGATATGGGTAAGATCGATGATGAATTGACGTTGTACTCGGATTTTGAAAACAATTTAGTCGAAAGTGAATTCATTCCGCTAGTTGAGGAGAATGTTACTTTTACCTCCCTTCCATCATCGCTTGAGAAAGTCAGGTTTTTGAAAAGCTTGGCTTTCAGTAGCTCTGTGGAGCTGGACATTGCAAAAGAGAGGCAATATGATAAGCAGCAGGCAGTTTTGAAATCGATATTCTCGACTTCTATTCGTGATTTCAATCCTAAGAAGTCGAGACAGATTTTGAAATCTTTAGGCGATTACTTCCCAGCGCTCAAAGATTTGGAGGCTTCGAAAGAGATAGCTTATCTCGGTGAGAACTCTGAAACAAAATTTACTCTCCCCGAAAGAACTTGGATTCTATTTCAAAACAAAATCAATCCCGAATTTCTTGAAGGCTCGGCAAGGTTTGTCACCGGTTTGAAAGAGGTATTTGATGCAGAAAAAGGATTGATTCTATCAGCAATGACGCCTGACTATACTATTGCTTGCTTATTACATCTATTGGTGGAAAGAAAAGTGAATGTCACTTTGATTGATAGGGTCACGGAAAGAGACTATTCGAGTTATTCTACGAGAGCATTTGATGGGCAACTGCTTGAGGCTGATTTTGTGATCACACTGGGAGATAACAAGTGTTTAAGTTTCAGCACCCCGGAGGTGCTTGTGCCAATGGGCGAGCCTTGCTCAAGGGTTTGGATCGATATGAACGGCCATTTGAAGAGTTCTATGTGGAAGATGATCATTTCCACGGTAATCAATCACGTTTATTTCAGACCTGGAATCAACGTCAAAATGTTGCACGACTTAACCAAGCCCTTGATTCTGTTGTATGAGCTTAAAGAGGTACTCACATGGTTACAGGAAATGCGTACCATTCGTCAAACTGTCGAGGGTTATTTCATTCAGGAGAATTTTTATACCGTCATAGGTTAGTGACACAGACACACAGACAGACCTTGTTCCAATCAAAAAGGTCGAGAAAACTCTGTATAGCTTGCTATGTATTGTTGTATGTATCAGTGTGCTAGCCAAACTAGGCCTTTGAATTTATCTTAAGTCGATGGAGAATCTCCTGATATTTGTTGTTCAACCTTCTTATCTTATCGGATATAATCTTCGGCCCATAGACAGCCCCACAATAAAAACCAGATTTGGTGTAATTTTCCACTACTTATGTCAATTTGTGGCTGGTGGATTTGGCTATACCCACGGTAATGAAAAAGGTGATTCTACTATAAAAAAGTCAAACGATAACCTCTTAAATGAATTTAAAAGCGGACCAGAAGTCTATACAGACAACAATTTCAAACAAATGTTATTATCCAGCGTCTTAATTATTCCAATCCTCAGCGCATTAGCTGCAACGCACCCTGTTTACGAGAAGGCTCCTTACTCGACAAAGGAGGCTGCATCAATAGCTAGAACTCTTGTTGCTAGAGAGTCTTTGACCCAATTCAACACTGTTCAACAATCAGGATCTTTTAAAGACTGGCCAGTTTCATTTGTCGAGTATTACAGTGATTGTAACAAGGATGGTAACCCATTTTTGTTGTTGGTTGATATGTCTACCGATTACAAAAATGTTGAACAGGGATCCCAGCTTTCCTTATCAATCAAAGTCGGTGATCATCAAATTAAGGACGGTTCTAACCCACACTACCCTGGAGGAATTGTGAGCTCCACTATGGGATCTCCAAGAGTGTTATTGACCGGTTCTTTGGTGAATGTTAGCGAGATCTATTCTGTTCCAGAAATCATGGAAATAGGTAAATGCTTTGTCCAAAGGCATCATGATGCAATTTGGTGGTTGCCTGGTTCTAAGATTCATTCTTCTCAATGGTGGCAATTCAAAGTCGAAGGTGTATATTTCATTGGTGGTTTTGGTGATAGGGCCTACATTGGTGAAATTCCAATCGAGGAATATCAAGATGCTGCATTATTAGATGAAGCAGAATTTGACATGAATTTCCATCATTCTTCTCAATTCGCACTTAAACCTCATCCTCAAATTGAAGCAGATGACATTGAACAGCAGACGGTTGTTGGGATTAAGTTCAGTAAAATTTTTGATTTACTCCGTTTATTTAACTAAGGATTTTATTTTTAAATACTAGTTAGTGGGGGCTCTTTTCAGTATTGTGCTATTTTTTTCCTTTCCCAAAATGAAAAATTTTTTGAAAAAAAAAAAAATGCACAGAAGAGATATATTCTTATATACAATAAGTAAGTAACACAGCTAGTCAGATCAATAAATCTTTCAACATGCATTTGATGTACACTTTAGGCCCAGACGGGAAGAGAATCTACACTTTAGCCAAGACCACATCGTCTGGCGAGATCACAAAGAGTGCTCACCCTGCCAGATTTTCTCCAGATGATAAATACTCAAGACAAAGAGTCTTGTTGAAGAAGAGATACGGTATGTTGCCAACTCAACAGGCCCCAATCAAATACTAGGCTGTGGGTGAGGATCAACTTTTTGGAGCAAGGGATATTTTGGTTAAGCTAGTGATGAGATGGCTTATGAATGTGTGAGCCGTAAGAGACAAAGACGTTGTTCAAACGGTCCAACAATTCTTACAGAGGAGGAAAAGCATACAGTAATGATTATTTTGTCAGCTGATTGATTTTACTATATTAGGTGAATTTGTTTTCGTGGTGTTTAATCTAAAATTAAATGGTTAATTTTGTCAGAAAGTTTCATGAGTAAGTGGGTTGCATGATTTCAAACTCATCAATCTTTCAGCATCTGTAGCAGCTGCGTCGTAGTGTTATTCTCCAGATTCTCCAGCTTGGGTACCTCACACTCTAAAAAAAGATGCGGAGAGGTTCCATCACAAAGTAGCAGATTGTTGAAGTCTTAAAAGACATCAATATCTCTCTTCATTGAAACTCTTTGTAATCTCAATTGTAGGAACCTATTCTGCCATAAAAAAATGTGGATAATGTAGCTTTAACGAACTTTGAAACTGTCTTCTTCCGATGCGACAACCTACTTCTTTATTTCACACAAAGGTGGACTTCATCGATCACATTCTATCTCAATACACAATCATCTTTGTGCACAGTTTTGAACACTTCTCGCTGTATTTGTTTGTTTAACCACTAAAAGCATATAGTCACATCGTGAAAAGCTCATAATGGATCTTTCAAGTCACCAGTGGCTTCGATATGAAATTCTGCATTTTTCATATACTGCTCCCACATAGTGGACAGTATTTCGATGTTGACGTTCTCATGATTCACAGCTGACAAGACGTTGTTCATTACAATTACCGATTCATTCAAGTTTTGCTGACATGACACAATATTAGTAACGGAGCGTGAGACGCATACGAAGAATGGAAAAGACTTACCATGTTGTTGATGATTCTCTCCAAGAGAGCTGTCTGTACCTGTTCGTGTGGATTTTCCATTATAGAGCTTTACTTCAATAAACTACACGTTATGGTAATTGTTGTTTACTGTTTTTTTTTTTTTTGGCTATGAATATCAATAAAGTTTTCGTAGATAGTCTCATCTCTGCTTGAAATTACCGATCACGACCATGACTGTGCCATTAGGAGATCTGTTTGTCGCTTTTATAAAGATGCTTATCTTATCCACAGCAATGTCAGCGTCTTCGTTTGTCTGTGGATTGATACCATTATCTATCCAGTTATCTCCCATATACCTCCGGTACATATCACTACTAAGTATGGGATTGTTGCTAAGTACCTCATTGATTCTTATAATTCCAGAAGGTATTGAAGGTATAATTGCTGTCAGTAATAGAGATAATGCACCCAAATTAGTGGGGGTTTTGATCCTCGCTGGATTTTTACTCATGTACCTAATTGAGCATGTCCATCTAGTGGTGGGCTCGATATCATCAAGGATAAAATATGCAAGTATTCAATCGGATGTGGAGCAGCAAGATACCCATCCTCTGCAGCATGAATCGAAAAATAGCATTATCCAGAAGTTTGTGGTCGCTCCGTTTTTGAAACTCGCTAAGCCATTGAGCGCATCACCTGTTACGTTAGGCTTGGTGATACATTCTGTAACTGACGGAATTGTATTGACCTCTTCTATATTCTCATCCAACGAGTCATTAAATTTTATTATGTTCGTCGCGATTTTTGTCCATAAACTCCCCACAAGTTTTAGTTTGAGCTCTATATTGATCGCAGAGGGTTTTCCAAAGTCAACTGTCAAACTTCACCTCTTCATATTTAGTTCCAGTCTCATGGTGGGGTCATTGTTTTCATTCATATTTTTCCAGATTCTTTCAGGCTCAGGCAAAACTAGTCTCGACTCAACTGTGGCTTATCTGTTAATGCTCAGTGGAGGCACATTTCTTTACATTGGAGTTCATACGATGATAGAAATATTAGGAGCTCATGAGTCACAGAATCCTCAACCATCAAGTAGTAGTTCTACCGATGAGATTATGGTTACATCGCCAGCGCAAGAGACTTTGTTAAACTCAACCGAGTTAGGTGTCACACTCTTGGGATTTTTGCTACCACTCTTGGCGTTGTGTTTCGATGAATGATCTTTACACAAGACTCTATTTTGTTATTCACAATTGATACTTTATTCACTGCTTTTATACACGCTGTTTACCTAGACTTTTCCGTTTTAACCATTTGTCTCTTTTATTTATGATTTTGCTCTCGCCAACGGGTACGGTGAGAATTTTTCTATTATTCACAATTTTTCTGTCTTCTTTCAAGACGGTAACCGAGACAGGACCTTTCTTCAAACTTTTGGTGTTAAGTTTTTGTATTTGTTTTAACTGTTGTAGCCTTTGCTTTTTCAAAAGTTTCCTTATTTCTTTAGGATCTTCTCCGAAGTTTTTATGCTTAGCCGTTTCAGTGGTGGAGGTTGCTGTTGACTCTAATAGCTCTTCGGGTAAAAAGTCTGGCATGCCATCGTCGTTGTCCTCATCACCCTGTTGTGCGTGTTGTTTGGTCTTCATCAACTTTTCCTGATGTTGTTTCTCAAATTTTATATTCTGTTCTCTACGCTTCTGCCTCAGAAGCAGCTTCTTCTCGTTTTCAATTCTCGAGCTCTCCTTCTCCAAATCTTGGATCTTTCGCAGTTCACTGGCTACATCTTCCTCCTCCGGAGCTTCATCTTCGCTACTTTCTTCTTCATCGCTGGAACTTTCTTCAGATTTTTCATCCGACCTTGTAGAATCTTGAATGTTCTCTTCCTTTTCCATGATCTCTCTTTTCACCCTTACGGAAACGGGCTCTTCTATATCTTCGGTGAACTTTCTGCTAACCATTATGTATCAAAGTGGTTCTGTTTATTCCAAAGATAAAGCTGTAAGATGGCTTTCCAAAAAATAATAATTCAGAAGTGAAAAGATAAAAAAAATTTTCCGACAGCCCCCAAATTGGACTGATGAGTACGAAAATCTTGGGAACGTCAAACTTCATCCAGTTGACAGTCCGAGTACATATGCACTAACTCGAATCTCGCAATTCTATAATATAGAAAAGAGCGCATTATGTTTTGTTAGATAAGATGGTTCATGCCACTCACCTGAACCTGCTTAGGTATACAGCTTTTGGACTTTTCAGCCTCATCTACACGACCAAGCTTACTTCGCAACCCAATCACTTTTGTTTTTGGAGATTACTTTCTGTGGTGCTGGCTTCTCGCAGTATTGATTTCTTCATTCAAGAGAGTTCGGGCTGTTTATCCAAAACTCGAATTCTATTCCAAATCAAGTTGGGGGCAATAAACTTGAATGATGTAATTTCCTTTGTTTTCTAAATTTTGATTCATGAATCAACCAAAGCTTCAGCTTCGATATCCCAATTGGTGAAGTCGGTTGTAAACGCAAAGAGAATAGAACGTTACTATTTTCTGCGATGTCAGCATATCAAATCTGAATTGAGGGCCCCTAGCATATGAGATTTTTTCTCAAATTAACTCGGAGCTCCATTCAAATATCTGCAGTAATGCGGACATCAAAGCCCATATGAAATCGTCAACTACCTTACAAAAACATTGAGTGTGATTACATTTTGTACAAAGCGTTTGATGCAGATATCAGTACCAATCATCTCTATGATGTCTCCTCAGCAAGTTAGGTTTAGTGAGTTTTTTTTTTAGCTACAAATTTAAAACATGATTGGGGAGAATCTGCACCCAGTGTCTTATTAAAGATCAAAATATATCTGATTTGAATTGTAGAGCCGAATTCGCAGTTTCTAAGGTAATCTATCAAGAATGCCTTTATCTTGAAATCAAGAAAAATGACATTCTATTTGTCAATATCGTTGGCGTTTCGTGGACAGGCGATATGTGAGTCTAAGTTCCCTTACATGAGAGGGGAGAGATAAAAACTTGTCGGAGAAGTTATGTTTGTGGAGAAGGAGGACAAAAACGATTCGAGACGCTTTCCCATATCGGAATTGATCTATCCCATAGGTTGTATAAATATTGCAAACTGACTTGACCTAATTGCGTCCAATAGGGAAAATTTTTGCCCTCATTTTCAGTTTTCTCATCCCGTCATCGTCATTTCAGGTGAATTGAAATAAGTGGAGATATCGAATCGAAAGAAACATGATTAATAGTCATAAAAGTGTCAAGTTTTTGTCATATTTTGTCAATTGTATTGTCTTAATTCTCATAGGCCAATTTCGTCAGATCGTTTGTCATGGGGTGTACTTTTTTTATTGTGGTGAGTTGCAAAGTGGGGAAAAGTTGTGGGTTAATTCAAATTTGAAAATCGGCATATGTCCATTTTTGTGTACATCTCCAAATGCTGAATGGAGATGGTGTTGGCTAAAGCAAAGTCTGTTGACCCCCACATCATCTTCTGGTGAATTAATACTCCTCCGGATGGATGGACAAGAGCTATGGATGCATGAGAGATGACAATATCTAGGCATTTTCCTCGCCCATTTTGTCAAGTACGGATGTAGTGCAATAGCAGGGCCCGTGTTGTTGAAATTACAATGTAACTATTTGTAACGAATACGATCTTTCTCCAGCTCTGGCAACAAAATGCAGGACATCTCTCCTCCGAGCTCAACTACTCAATCATTTTGTTTTTTTTTTGTTTTTTTTTCCATTTGTTTTTTGATTTTATAATAACTGGAGTAGTTAATTCCAAAATGTGCCCTATTCACCCCCTCCCCACCTCTCTGTTTTATTCATCTATCTATGCCCATCCTAATCAAAAAGGTCGTGTCTTTTAAAATTTAGCGCTAAATTACGCTCAAATTACGATCAGGATACTTTAATTAGGGAACCAGCTTACAACAAAATTCCAATACCTGACACAGCAGAAAGTGGGCTGTTATTTTGCAATTTGATTAAACTGTTCTAATTGTTGATCAAACGGTAGAGGGAAACAAAACCTTTTGTCACTCTCAACCTAGACCCTAACCTCCTTTAATTGACCACACACACCAAAAGTGCTTTGTGCATTTTTGCATTTGTGCCCCTTTGTTAGTTATTGTAAACCGTTTTTCCCTTGTTACAGAACAACAGGGAGGATGATGGCTTTGCCGAAATACGGGGTTCATTCAAGAAGAAAGCAAAAAATTTACAACTATTTGATGATACGGAGACAACAAACAACACTCAGTCGGCTTTTAGCATTCTTTCACTAGTTGCTAGTGTTTTCTCTATATACGATACTTGACTAGGGTGGAAGGTGTGCCCGGTGCCAACTAAAAAATCTACTTTACCCCCTATCCCCACTTCAACCAGTCTAATGGGGTATCATATTCGTGGTATCAAGAGCAATTCTCAGCCTTGTCATGTAGTGGCTTTTACTCACAGCTTAGTTATAACAAAAAGTCTGACGGGGTGTCAGTTTGCAAGTAGAGACCGTTTTCGAGGGGCCTTTTTCCCCTCCCCCTCATTTCAGCATTTTTGTTTTGTCTTTTGTTTTTTTCTGTTTTTTTCTCTTGTTGATCACTTTTTTATTGTTCATCCGAACGACGGGTTCTGTCCCGAAATTGTGGGCATATTTTTTTGTCTCTCTGTGTGATGGTGCTGAATGTGCGATCGTAGAGCGTTCCATTTGAAAGTTCAGGTATTGGTATATAAGACTCAGATATGTCTCCGCTTTTCGCTTGCACTGTTTGAGAAGCCTCTAAGTGCATTTCATTTTCATTTTTATTCCAGTAAATTCATATTGCAAGATGTACTCAGCTACTAAGTTATCAACAAGAAAGTCTATCTTATCAAAGTCATTTTTGAGATTCAACTCGTCAATTCCATCCACTCAAAAGGGTGTCATATTCTATGAGAATGGAGGCAAATTGGAATACAAAGATATTCCAGTTCCAAAACCAAAGCCAAATGAAATTTTGATCAACGTCAAATACTCCGGTGTTTGTCATACCGATTTACACGCTTGGAAGGGTGATTGGCCATTGCCAGTTAAGTTACCATTGGTCGGTGGTCATGAAGGTGCAGGTATTGTCGTCGCCAAGGGTGAATCTGTCAAGAACTTTGAAATTGGTGATTTTGCCGGTATTAAATGGTTGAACGGTTCATGTATGTCATGTGAATTCTGTGAAGTTGGTAACGAATCTAACTGTCCTCACGCTGACTTGTCTGGTTATACCCATGATGGTTCCTTCCAACAATATGCCACTGCTGATGCTATCCAAGCCGCTCACATCGCAAAGGGTACCGACTTGGCTCAAGTTGCCCCAATCTTATGTGCTGGTGTCACTGTTTATAAAGCTTTGAAGACCGCTGATTTGGCTGCTGGTCAATGGGTTGCTATCTCCGGTGCTGCTGGTGGTTTAGGTTCATTGGCTGTTCAATACGCCAAGGCATTAGGTTTGAGAGTTGTTGGTATTGATGGTGGACCTGGTAAGGAAGAGTTATTCAGCTCCATCGGTGGTGATGTTTTTATTGACTTTACAAAATCGAAAGATATTGTTCAAGATATTGTCGACCTGACCAATGGTGGTGCTCACGGTTGTATCAATGTTTCAGTTTCAGAACTGGCCATTGCTCAGTCCACCAAATATGTCAGATCAACCGGTACTGTTGTCTTGGTCGGTATGCCAGCCAACGCCAAATGTACGACTGATGTTTTCGATCATGTTGTTAGATCATTAAAGATCAAGGGTTCTTACGTTGGTAACAGAGCTGACACAAGAGAAGCTATTGAATTTTTCGAAAGAGGTTTGGTCAAATCACCAATTAAGGTCGTTGGATTGTCTGAATTGCCAGAAATTTACGAATTAATGGAAGCTGGTAAGATCTTGGGTCGTTACGTTGTTGACACTTCAAAATAGAGTGTTTATTGATTAGACACTTCTGTATACTTTATGATGAGACAGATTATATATTTACTCTCTTTAGTTCTATAAATGATGAATCCTTCTTACATTTGACTAATTTCATTAATACATGAACTAAAGTGTTTACTCCGAACGAGATGCGCAGAAAGTGTCCCCAGCGGCGTAAGAAAATTTTGGTGGGGAGTTTTCGGTAGTGTGCCAATCATTTTTGAGTTACAGATTGTTACAGCAACGTCATTTACAAAGCTAGCGTAGGGCTGTTAATAAAAAAGTTTGGTCATCAAGTGAAAGTATATAATCCCATCATGAGTACTACCATCACATCATCAAACTGCTTCTCGATATTTACTTTGAAAAGATGTATATTCGATCTTGGATTGTTCTTGCCATACTCTGGAATCAAGCATGTGCATTGACAAACATCACAGATACTTCGAAAAGTATTTCACACAAAAGTCAGATCCCGAACACAGAGCATGTGGTGTCTATTAGGGATAATGTAGATGAAGAGGAAGATACCAATCCGGATGAAGAGAAAGGTGATACTGACGACTCGAAAGATGGCTTGAAAACTGACAGAATAAGAACTGAGTACTATATTTTTGATGGGAAGGTGAAAAATTACATTTATTTGAATCGTAATGCAAACCAGATGACTAGCGATGAAACTATTGTGGTTTTGACTGACCATAATAAAGTATATTTGACGCATGACCAAGGCACGACCTGGGACCATATTTCACCTGATGAAGAGATATTACAGATTCAATTGAATGAATACAATCCAGATGACATATATCTTATTGCATCACACTCAAAAGTCATCTATTCGAAAAACAGGGGTTTTGATTGGAAGTCTTTCCGTACTCCAGTCCAGCAAATTCCAGGTCTGGATCGCTCATTATACTTCCATCCAAAGAGACCAGCCTGGTTGATTTGGGTCGGCGAAAATGGCTGTGATTCACCATTAACTTGTCGTACCGAGCTGTATGTGTCCAGAGCATATGGTAAGAGATGGTCACCGTTACAACAAAACGTTAATCACTGTCAGTTCCTTGGAAATTTGGAGCAGTTGACTCATCCAAATTTGATTTTGTGCGAAAGGCCTGCAACTGAGTCTAATGATTATAAGAGCGAGTTATCATACTCGTTGGATTTTTTTGAAACAAAGACTGTCGTGTTGTCTGATGTCATTGGTTACACTCAAGCTGACGAGTTCTTGATTGCTCTGACTCATGAAAATGGGAAATTGAAAGCTCATGTTTCTAAGGATGGTAGGAACTGGGTGGCATCTCAGTTCCCTGTTGACTACGATGTTGACAAGCAAGAATCCTATACAATTTTGTCAGGAATCACTAAATCATTGCTTCTCCATTTGACAACAAATTCAAGATTGGGTACAGAGTACGGCTCAATACTAAAATCTAATCTCAATGGACAAGATTTTGTGACACTGATAGACCATGTAAATAGAAACTCTGCTGGGTTCGTTGACTTTGAGCAGATGACAGGACTTGAAGGTATTATGTTCGCTAATATTGTGCTGAATTGGAGGGATTCAAAACTTGGTGCCAAAAAGAAATTGAAGTCAATGATAACTTATAACGATGGTGCTCACTGGGAATACTTGAATCCTCCAGTCATTGATTCCAATAAGGAGAAGCTCGGTTGTGAGGGAAAGTCATTGGTTCAATGCTCGTTAAACTTACATGGATTTTCAGAAAGATCAGACCTGAGGGACACGTTGTCATCCGGTTCTGCTATCGGTATGATGATCGGTGTTGGTAACGTCGGGGAATATCTTGGAAATTATTATGATTCTAACACCTTTTTCACCAGAGATGGTGGTGTAACATGGAAGGAAATTAAAAAAGGGGTCTACATGTGGGAATATGGTGACCAGGGATCCATCATTGTACTTGTCAATGAAAAGGACAACACCAACGTCATATTATATTCTGTTGATGAGGGTGAAAATTGGTCAGAATTTAAATTTGCTGATGAAAAGGTGCAAGTAAATGATATTCTGACTGTGCCTTCTGATAATTCCCGGAAATTTTTGCTTTTCACTAGAATGCCAATGCACGGTGGTGATAAGACCAGAGTTATACAAATTGATTTCAGCTTGTACCACAAAAGGCAATGTTCCTTAGACTTGAGACACCCAGATGTGGATGATTTCGAGTTGTGGACTCCGAAACACCCATTCCAGCCAGATAATTGCCTTTTTGGACATCAACTGGAATATTATCGTAAAATTCCAGGCAAGGATTGTTTCATTGGCAACAAGCTTTATAATGACTTCAAAATTATTAGAAATTGTTCTTGTTCGAAACAAGACTTTGAATGTGACTTCAACTATTATAGAGATGGTTCAGGGATTTGCAAATTGATACCAGGATTGCAACCTCCTGACCACTCAGAGGTTTGCAAGGAAAATAAAGATATCATCGAATACAGTATACCAACAGGATATAGAAAGGTTGCTTTGTCAACTTGTGTCAATGGTTTGAGATTGGACCAGTCAGAAATGAGACCTTGTCCTGGAAAATCTAAGTCATTCAACGCCAAACATAGAAATACCGGAAAAATCATAGTGTCTTTATTGATCGTCATCTGTGTATCATTTGTTGCTTACATTCTTTATAATTACTATCAGAACTCAAAGGGAGCTATTCGGTTAGATGATGAAGCAAACTTCGAGTTTTTGCATTCTTACAATATTCTCGACGAGGTGAAGTTCCTGGTGCATGCTGGAACAGCTATACTGATACAAGTTGGGGATAAGGCGCTCAAGGGACTTCGCAAGGTATTTCATTTATTGAAAAGTAAATTAAGACGTGATATTGCTGAAGAGCTGGATGAATACGTTGTATCGGATGATTATGACGAAGAAGGTGAATTTTTCAATAGCGATGCTAGGTTAATCACAGGAGATAGTGAGTCTCATGATGTCGCCCCAGTTCCTACTGAACTGGACGAAGATATTTTCACAGATGAAAGATTATGATACTTTTTTAGACATTTCGAGAAAATGTTATGTACCAATAGCACCTATTTATATTAGTTTAACATCATTTTTGCTTTTTCTGAGAAACCTCATCATCATCATCATCCTCATCTAGTTTCCTCTTTCCAACACCATTTTCTTTATCGTCGTTCTCATTATCAGAGTCATCACTAATTTCTAACTCTTCGCTACTTTCCTCATCGTCTTCACCTAACCCAGCAATTGCCTCAGTATAATACTTAACGGCATAGGGGAAGATCTCATCGCAAATCAATCTCGCCAAATCATCACCCTGTCTGAACTCCTTACCTGGTTTAGAACCGGTCCACTTAAACCATGCAAAAAAGGATTTCATGCCTGAACGGTAGTGCTTTTTGCCGTCCTTTGTTGTTTTATCCTCGATTTTCGATGGATTTATATTATCGTATTCTGAAGGCCATTTTATGGCAACCGGTTGTGACACTAATTTTTCTTCGCCTTTATCGTCCTGGACAGTCTGAAAGTACTTTGTGATCTCTTGTTCTGGTGTCTGGTCGTCTAAAGGAGCAAACTTGAGTGTTATCGCGAAGTCTCTTGGATTATTGGATTTAGCACCATCAGATGTGATCATATGCTCGACATAAATGTCTCGCAAATTTTCTAAGTATTTTAAATCGTCATTCGTTATATAGTCACAGAAGTCATCATTTTGCGCAATAGCGATATACCAGAACTTCGGAATCTGCAATAACAATTCTCTTCTTTGCAGATAAACGGTGGACGTTTTTGTAATTCTGTAGATCTCTGCAACTTTCTCTGCCAGATCCATCGCTTGCTCACATTTCGACAATTCCGTCAAGACTTTCTCAAGGTCACTAGTGTCCGAGCTAGTCAGTATAATTGAAATAATGACATATTTTTTCGCTATTCCAGTTACTCACTTGTCGCTTTTAGTATCACTCATATCGTCAGCTCCAATTGTTGTAGGTTGACGCCCTGCCAACTGCAAATATCATTTTCTACATATTTTTTTTCACCCTTTTACAGACCGCCCCAATTATTGCAGGTAAGGCTTTTTTCAATTTAGTGTAAATATATAGTGCTGGCTCTATTATAATTCTACATACTATCATCTTCTTCTACCTCTCGAGGATACTTCAGGAACTTTGAAAGGTACTTTCAAACTTGCAATCTTGTAGCCAGCCATTTGTGATTTCACAATACCAAATGCCTCCAGTTGCGCTTGTGTACAATTTTTGATTTGGCATCCGATGGCCCTCAATAAGTTGATAAGTTTGGAGGGTTTCAAACTAAGATCTGCAGATACTGGTGAAACTTCTATGTTGTAATTGTTCAATTTTAACATTAACACCAAAATGTGACAGAGTAACTTATCTTCATTGGCCGGGTCAATAACAAAACTCCTGTCTTTCGATCTACCATAAGCTCCAGTTTTGGTCCTGGTGAAGTTCTGTAAAATGTCATCTATAAGAAAATCTGATGGTTCGTGCAACAGTTCAGACAATTTTATTTTATTATTGCAACGTCTGTTATCATAGACACCTAGCAATAATGACAAAAAGTATATGATCTGGAAGTTTTGTTTCTTATTGTTGGTCAAGTCTTTGTTTAAACTGGAAACCTTTCTTGAAATAAAATCATTTTTGTATGGCAATTGTTCCAATATGTTTTCGGGGGTTTCTTTCATCATTGAGTCCACCCTGATGAATTGGAACAACTTATTTGATATTATATTCTCGAGAGGATAGATGTCGTCCACATTCTTGGCTGACGCATCGTAAGGTGGGATTGGTCTCTCTTCCACAATCTTCTCGTTCAACTCCTCTTTTGTTGGTAATAGCTCAGTGCTCTTCTTTACAGAATCAACAATATCAAGCTCGTTGGATTCCAAGTTCTCGGAATCAACCTTGTTTTTTTCCAAATCCAAAATCAGTTTCTTCGCCCTTTTCGAACCGAATGCTTCACCTAGCAGATTTCTCTTGAGATTATTTCTAACACCAATCTGTTTGACTTTTGGGCCCTTGATCAATTTTCTCCTCTTTGAGCTTATAGTTGAAGATAATACAGGAGTGTTATCAAACAAGTCAATGGAATTGTGCACTGGATCAAACAAACCAACGCAGTATTTCACCGGTTCGTCGTTAGTGTGGCCGTCGTAATCTAGTACATCGTTCTCTCCATGTATGATCATGTCACTTTTATGCTTTCTATTTTGATAGATCTTAAACTCAACTGTAGGGTCAACATTCAACCCATTGAAAAAAGAGCCAACTGCAACACTTGAAGGCTCATCTGAGTAGGATGACACGCGAAGCTTTCCTTGTTTCTTATCGGTCATCTTCTGTTATCCTAAGAATCGTTGTGATCAGTGATTTATAGATGAGATGAAAAATTTTAAAAAAATTTTTTTTTTTTTTTTAGATTACCACAGTTGCCAACAGAGAAGCCTATCTGCAACTATGGAGAACTACTACCACATTCTTGATATATCCACATCCGCAAATCAACATGAAATCAAACAACTGTATCGCCGTTTGTTATTACTGACGCATCCCGACAAGAATTCCTCAGTCTCTGTGCCCAACAATAGCAATAGAGTTATCTCTCAATTGCAAAAAGCGTATCAGATACTATCTGACACAAGATTAAAACAAGAGTACGATCGTCAACTATCTACCCAAATTAAAAAACTTGGGATTAGTAACGAAGGCATCGATGAATATGACCTTGATGATTTCACTTTTACTGAGGGCGTCTTTGTTCGTAACTGTCCAAGATGTACGGTTGAAGAGGGATTCATGATCAAGGAAATAGACTTGAAAGACGTAGAAACAAATGAAGATGGTATGGGGGAGGTTATCATGCAGTGCAGTCACTGTAGTCTATGGATAAAAGTTGTCTACTATGATCAAGGTGAAGAAGGATAAATTATCGAACAGAAGAAACGTATTAATCAGTACTCGCGTTGTCATGAATGTTAATTTATTAAATATTATATATTTACAGCATTATCCTTGTTCCACCTTGTCATTAAACACTCACTTTTAAAATGCAACCGACTTAAGCTGGAAACTCTTTGGCACAAAATCTAACTTCAGACTGGCCAACAGTGCTCAGGAAGTTGTCGCTCTTCTCATATTCTTGGGTCCTGTTGAGACATCTGCTGAACCATCGTATTCCTCTACATTCTTTCTCCTGGTCTCCTCATCCAACAAGCTCTGAAAAGCTCTACCCATATTTTCTAAGTCGGTCATTAATGCAACATGACCACATGCACTTGCATACCTCAGTACCACTGGGAATCCTCGTTTCTCGGGCATAATCCAGTGCTGGTTCACTACACCATCCCCAGGGCCGTAAAAGAAATCAAACCAATTACCCAGCTTGATATCGTCTTCCCCATTGATAAAAGATCCACGTAATGATGGAATAGTATTTCCATATACGACACTCAATGGTGGGTAGTTCTTGTTAGGGTCATACTCTAATTCCTCAAGATACTGCTTTGTCTCCTTCAACGTACGACGAAGATAGTTGACACTATCATCATATGAGGTTCTGAAATCAGTCAAATTTTCGACGATTACTGGATCATCCATATTGTTATAAGTATTGACGGTGCCACCGTGCTTTGAGTATGGCTCAATTGACTTGATCTTTCCCTCTTTGAGATTTTTTTCGAAGTTGTACCTATTTAAGCCAACCAATGGTGATAAATTGTAATTTATCCAGGTGTTAACATCGAAGTAGTCCAAATTAACCTTCTTCAAGGTTTTTTTGTCAACGAATAATTCTCCACTCAAAGGTAGAAACAAGAAACTAGATCTCATCATAAAATTTACCTCTGCTGTTAAAATTTTATCACTAAACAATACATCATCACCAAAACGTATCGGACCCAAAACATTGGGACATTCACTAGGCACTCCCACATACACCACACCTCTTATCAAATGGGGGCTCGTGTTTAAGACGTGGGTGGCAATCAAACCTCCCATACTGTGTGCTATGAGATATGATGGGCGCCTATTTTTTTTATACAAATCAGCCATGAACTTTTCCAATTTCTCGGCATTGATGTGGGCGGATAATCTCCAGTCGTAACCAAATTCGTGCACTTTGACTTTTGGGTTTGCACTCAATTTCTTGATCAACTTTCTACTCACATCGACTGGACCAACGTGAGTAAGCATTCCATCTGGTTTTATCACTTTTTCTTGCTCCAATTCATCTTGTTCAGTGGGTCCGATGTACAAATCAATTTTGCGTAAGTTTAATCCGGCTTTTATTGGAATCCAAACTCTTTTCATAGTCTTAGTGTCTCTCAAAACGCTTCCTCGATAGCCTCCCATGATAACAATTGCACCTTCTAACTCATCATACACGTTTTCGTAATCGGGTTTTTGATTCGTGATATAAGTTTTCAAATCAGAAGCAATACTAGGAGTCAAGGCCCTTCTCACCGCTCTCAATCTACCGTTATCAACCCCTTTGAAGTAGGAGAAAATTTTGGCTTCCTCCAAAGTTGATATGGACTCATTTCTTTCGAGCTTCAATCGTAACTCTTCAGGTAAATCATTATGTGGAGATGAAATAAATGGAATCTTCACGCGCCTTGGAAATGATAGGCCACCTCCAAAGGGCAATTGAAATGAAAATATTTTGTGTGATTTCTCTAAAGGAGCGATTATTGAATGAATATGGGCTTTGTCGTGTGGATGTGAAGGACTTGTATCGGCTGCAGCTTCTTCTATATCTTGCTCTTCCAATGGATAAGCAACGGGAGCTCCACCTATAATTGATTCGGCATCGTGTCGACTAAGCTTCCTGCTCATTTTCGGACGATGTTCTTGGTCATCTCCAGAGTATATCTCGAGCGACTCAAGATCACTTAGATCATCATCTTCTGTGGTCCTACTTTGTAGATCATTTGATAAACTCCTTGATCCGGACATAAGAACCGAGCCGGGGGTTTTTTTGTCCTCTGGGTCAGGGGATGCTGAGAGCGGGGAAGATATCCTCTTGAAAACAGATTTCATTTGGTGCTCTTCTATGTATTTCTATGTCACTTCAATGCGTCTGTTAATCCATTTGTGTATGAATATGCACAATTGCAAAATGACACCCGACCTACTCCCAAAACAAGGTTTGCGTGTCTGCCAATCTCTATTTTTCATCATCGTGTCAGCAGCAAAGAGCACCAAACATAAAAAAAAAAGATAAAAGAAGAGCTGGGGAAGTACTGATAACACAACAGCTAATTCAAGTAATTAATCAATCAGCCAATCAACAGGATGTATAAACCCAACAAAAAGCTACTGTATATGCCCTTTACGGAGGAAAACACAAGAGTGGTCTCTCATTTATATCGTAAGGCCTTGAGAACTACTAGAGACTGGATCAACCGTCCAGACCACATGAGAGCCAAGTGCGTGGAGGTTAGAAGAATGTTTGAGATCAACAGAGATATTCACGATCCATCCCAATTGAAATTGCTGTTGGAAAGAGCGATCAAGTTGTTGGATCAGTATGAACATCCCGATCCTATAATTCCCCTTTGTAGGCCAGGTGGAACTAAGTTTGAAAGAAACATTCCTCCAAGAGAGGGTACAATGGTACCAAGCGATGCATGATGGATAACATTAAAATTGTTCCCCACTTTTCAAAACGATTCTTCAATATCTGAGTGGCTCTGAACACCTGCAGTGGTGATCAATTATTCGTCGTCATCTCCCTATTTAATTTTACCTATTTATCTATTTATTTATTAACTTGATTATTTATTTCCTATCACGAATATTTACTGAATAATTGAAAAATTTAATTACCTAACACAACCGCTTATCAAATATTTGATCTATATATCTGTCTGTTTTTGATTGTCGATATAGTCAAAGAAAACAGAATCACCTTCAACAACAGTTAGCACACATGCTAATAAATGCCAGCTCTGGCATAGTAGAGAGAGGTAGTGTATCCAGCATTATTTCATAAAACACGCCAGGAAAAGAAAAAAAAGTAAGAGACGGTCATATAGACAAGGAGACAAAACATCATTGAAACAGTTGAATCAACTGAACTGGACCCGATACACAACAAAGATCAAAAGGTCTCATTGCATATAGTCGTCTGTTTCGACTTAATATCAAGACATATTGAAGCAACATCAACTTACGACCAGCTATCTGAAGCCCAGCCACATCTTCATTCAAAAATCAATAATCCACTGTTCTAAAGAATAAATGGTCATATGAAATGTCCACTAAAATAGTCAATGGCAAACAACAACAGCAAGAACTGCCTGTGATACCTCACATCACTGCCAATATCACACCGTTGTCTACCATTTTAAAGAACTACTCCGAAGGTGCTTACAAAGAATTAACACAACTACTATCAACATTACAATCCTCATCTACTTCTGATGGGGAAAAGAAAAAGTCACTCCTTCTACTACTTGTCAAATTGAGAGAAAATTTCTTGAGACTATATGTGCTTAATAAATGGTCAGTAAACTCGGTTCAGTTTGGAAAATTGATAGATTTGTTGAACTGGTTACGTTTAACTATCGAACAAATATCATTGCACTCAATTTGGGGATTAAAAAATCTCAATCTTTCATTAACGAGTGCGAAGTTACCAAACCCTGATCTCATAACCTCCCTCGAAGTTCTATTGAATGGGAGACCACATTTACCGTCATACAATTTTTTGCCACAGAAACAGCTACCTCCACAAATAATTTTGAAGACCCTCAAAAATTTGAACATATCACTTGCTTTGAGACTCAGTCTCTTAGACGAAATACCCTCATGTTTTCATAAATACGAAATTGCAGATGGCCGTGTCTATTTCAACGTAGAAAAAAATTTCAAGTGCTGTCTATCTATTGCCGATGATGAGGACGATTACTCTCAGTTTTATCTTGTTGACTTTAAATTTAATTTCAAATTCAAGGATAATTCAATCGTTTACGAGGAAGAGACTTCATTAGTGAAATGCCATCAGAAGTTGGAGAATGTGTCAAATCAGCTTCTTTTACAAAACAGGTTAAATAGCAGTGGCGGTCTTATCAATTTATACAACTTATTATCACACTACACATTGAACTACAAATTATTTTTGATTCATCGGCAGTTGATTTCAATTAGGGTCGGTTACTGGAAATCCCAAATCAGTCACACATATTTTGCTGACAAAAATTTGATCACCATTCACTATTGGTTAAAATTACAGCCAAACAAGAAGAAATTGAACTTATCCTCTATTGATATATCATCCACTCAAAATAATACATTGCAATTAAAGTGGATTAAGGACAGTATGATTTATGAGACCATTGATGACTTGGACTCGACAACTGAAGAGTTACAAATTGAAAATGTATTGACTGATATCACGGAAAAGCATGTCGATTTGATAATCACTGAAATCTATGACAACTTAGTCAAGATCGCGCCTTCTTGTATCCAATTAAAAACATCATCAACATCGTTTCCGACATTATCGTTAGTGTTACAATTGACGTCGACAAAGAGTGTGACGTTTTCAATATCGCCTTTGTCTGGTCTCCTATACTTTATCAATCCAACACCGTTGTTATCTTCACTCCTTCCTTCATTGAACTCCACCTTAGCCAACAATTTCAGCAGATTGTCATGTCATTTATTATCAGTGATTTTGCAAACCAACATTGAACTACTCAACTCATTGATGTACTCTACCGATTGGATCTTAAATAAGATTCGCATATCTGATGTTTCAAAAGTGGTAAACACTAGTGATATTGATGATGAGCTTTATTCTTTCCAGTATTATAGAAGGAAAGATTGGCCACAAGGTTGGTTTTTGATAACATATTTACAGGTTGACTCCACCTCATCCCCAATTCATATTTCTTGGTTTGTTGCGAGGATCAAATTGTATCTTGGGAG
The DNA here is from genome assembly GCA_030556755.1 of Nakazawaea anatomiae. NCBI lineage: Eukaryota > Fungi > Ascomycota > Pichiomycetes > Alaninales > Pachysolenaceae > Nakazawaea > Nakazawaea anatomiae. Next base: position 425,388 of record JAKTUO010000001.1, on the reverse strand, counting down.
TTGGATAGTGCAGTGGTGTGAGGAATTAAAGTTTGCCAATAATGAAAACATCTATGACACTTTAAAAGATATCTCCATACATGCAAGATCTAAGTTATTGTCACAGTTGATAACAGAGGATTTAGAAGACAACCACGCCAAGCTAAAAATTCTTGACTCCGAAACTCAATTGCCATTTGTCAACACTCTGGAAGGTCCAGTATTGTTAATCAAAAACTCCAGTATATTCAAGATGTCTAACTGTCATGAAAATTTGTTTGTTAAAGTTGAATTGAACAACTTGAACTCATTGAAAATATCTATTATCGGTAAATTGAAAAATTTCAAGATAAATGAGTTGCACGACAACTGTGTGAGAGATTCGGAAACTACTTCATTAGATTACTCTCCATTGAACGACATATTCGAAGTGAAGACAATAATAGATGGAAGTTTACTTCCAACCTCAAGCGAACTAACGCTGGCATCAATTATCAGCGCATCTGCATTATCCCCAAAATCACAACACCAACAACGGAAAACCTCACTTTTAAAAGCATCTGTCGAGTTACTAAACAAGTTCTCACGGGTTTTGAACATCTTGAGCTTGTTATCAAAAGAATCTATCACAATTGTCTCGAACAGTTTGTCGTCAATTGAATTTCAATACGCATCAGACTTCGCCTCATTGAATGTCAGAGATGATGAAATATCTTTGAAATTCGATGAGACAAATCCACATTCCTTACTAGCATTGCAGATATCGGACTTTCTAACCAGGTCTGGTTTGTTGATGACCTTGCGATTGTTGAAAATCACGTATCCAATAATCAAAAGGCTATCTACCTTAGATAAAGAATTGACGTTGATCATTCATGAGTTAAATTTCTATAAGATTTTACATCCAAAGTATTTGACGTTCATAAGATTAGACTTCAACAAGAAAAAAATGCTACTCAAATTGGAATTGACACATCCCATTGATGGTTCTACCACTGATAGCAAAATCTCACAATTTTTGGAGTCCCTGTTTCATAGTGAGACACGCATCAACAATTTGGTTACTTTTGATTTTGATAAATTCGATTCAATCTTTGATCATGTCAATGCTTTTTTACAGAAGGTATGACTGTTCACTTAAAACAAGTTTTATTTAATCTGTATAGTATAATGGCTTTTAAAATTAATGGATCCCACTGAAGACTTGTGCAGCACATGTCACACGATTGTAGCAATCAATAAATTACATGAAACACTGGATGAGATCTGCGATCAAAAAAAAAAAATTATATCAAATGATTTTGCCCAGGATCGAACTGGGGACGTTCTGCGTGTTAAGCAGATGCCATAACCAACTAGACCACAAAACCACTTGTTGAAAAAATTTGATTTTTTTAACAACATACCCTTTTATAAACAAAAAAACTGAGTATTTTGAAATTTTCGTATTGAAACTGTCTAGTGGCACGATATTTATCGTCTCACATTAAATACGCACGCTTTTCTCTCGACTCCTTCCATAAGGCAGCTTTCCATTATTCTCACTGTTAGAATATTGATGGAATACTTGTAAGGCATTTCATCATATTAATCCTTTGCGTCTATCGCTTGGCGTTAGGCCGCTTACGTGATCAATGCAACATCTTAGTTTAGTTAGTTATTCGTATATAAGTGTTTAGAGATATCCTCAACTCTTATTGTTACATGAGTTGAAGAGAATAGTACTATATTATATTATATACAAAGATGTCCAACAACGTTAACAACGCCGAAATCAAACACTCACCACTCATGGTGACCTCATTAAGCTTCTTTTCCAAAATATGTTCTTCACTACACTACACCGTTTCGCGAGCCAACGCCGCTATGCTTTCCAAAAGACAGAGCATTTGACCCTTTCCAACTTAAAGCGAAAGAAGTTGACTTATATCTTATCCAGCTATGTTGGTTCATATTTTTTTAGCGCTTATTATCGATTTTTCATCCTCTTTCCTCCCCTTATATTTGCTTTAATCTACTTTTGACTGGTACCTTCATTTCAATACTCCTTAATTTCTTTTCTTTCTAACACTCCAATCAACTTTTCTGACTCTTCCCCTTTCTCTTATATGGTTCTCCGGGTGTTGGCTCATATGACACGTGAATACAGGTTTTTCATAATGCTTATAAATCGAGTAATAAAAATTAATAAAAAATACAGTGCTCATAACCTTTTAACGATTCAGGCATTAAGAAACAGAATCCAAGAGATCTGGATTTGATAGAAACTAGTTGTCTTGAAAAGAAATTGGCAAGTTCTTAAGCGTTTGAACTGTTGCTCTTGGCTGATATTGTGAGGACAGATGAATGAAGTCTTGAGGATATCAACAGCTGAAACGTACGTTTTAAAATACTTCTAAAGATACATCTATTTTCTTCCCATTGTGAGGTAAAGAGTTCATCATTCATCAAAGCTCTTAGACTTCTTTGCGAGCTTATGTTGATATGTCATCTCTCCACTTTATTCAAAGACAATTAAATATAAAGTTTTTAATACCAGATATAGTCGAATAAAGTCATCTAAATATAAAAAAAAAATTAAGTCAACAGTTTATATGATCATGTTTAGTCGAATAAAATCAGTTAAATGAAATGTAGACTCCCTAACCTTCTGAAATGGGGACACGTAGACTTTTCATCTCATAATAAAGACAAATAATTAACCCAGAGCCGAATCCGTCACTAGACTATTTTGTTTTCTTTAAAAAACCTATCCAGAGCAGAAAATCAATTATTTCACAACCACCAATTGGTCTCATTCAGAACGAATGTAGACAAATTTATTTCTCACACCTAAGACGAAACAAAAAAGCGGGAACATGTTATGATGAGTCTCTGTTTGGTCGTATTGATTAGAATCTGAAATTCAACTGGGTTTTCATACTTTATTTTAAATTTATAGAATTTTTCATTTTCATAGACAATCTCCCTATGTAAAATCAATCACCTTACAACTTGACATTATGTTCGAATGAGGATTTATTCTTCCACTTGAAGTATAGTCACTGTATCATATTTCTGTGGGAGTTCAAAGTGGAGTGAACAATCAGATATAACTAATCTTGGACTGTTCTAGTGGGTGTATAAACTAGACACCCTTTTTAAGGAGGCATCAGGGAGCTGAATTTCATAAACATTGAATGACTAGCTTGTGTTAAATAGGATGCACGGAGCGACAGCCACAAACTATAATATCAAATTTGCCTCCGCGTTTGAAGCTGATTTTGCCGCCTAGTTGAAATGAGATAAAGGCACCGCTGGGAGATAGCAGAGAATTTGATTTCGTTCAAATGATTGTCCATAGAGCTGAAACTAAAAGTTGAGTATCACTGGATGTTGACCAGATTGTTTCAATGAATAAACTGCCACTAATTTTTTTTACAACATAAAAATGTAACAGTAAAAGTATGAGGAGACTCGCCTCAACAAACATTTTTAATTACAGAATGGCAACTATTACTAATTCATCAAAACGCTTGGAGTTTTCGTGAGCTTAATATGATTTGTCGCCTCTTTACTTTGTTCAAAGACAAGTAAATATGTAGTTTTTTATAACCTTATATAGTCGAGTAAAGTCAATTAAAAAAATAATAAAAAAACTGTAAGGTGGAAATTTTAAATGTTATAAAGTTCGATACATGTATATCAGTTTGGCACCTTTCATTCTCTCTGAGATTCGCGGAGCTAACATCTAGTCAATGTGGTGATGAGCTTGATCCCAACATGCTTGCTGGGCTGCCAAATCGTCTTCAGTAACCGGCAAATCATCTTCATCTGACCATTGAGTAGAGTGATTCCCCTGATTGGGGCTTGATTCACTCATAGGTGGGTCCTGATTGTCAGGGTGATAATCTTCATCCAGGGAATCTGAGTCTGGGTATGTGATCTCATTGATTGTGGACTCAGGTGGGTTCATAATGACGTCTGACATGTTAGAATCATGATGGAATGCTCATAAGGCATTTCATCATATCAATCCTTTGCGTCTATCGCTTGGACTTACGCCGCATACGTGATAAATGCAACATCTTAGTTTAGATAGTTATTCGTATATAAGTGTTTAGAGATATCCTCAACTCATATTGTTACATGATTTGAAGAGGATAATACTATATTATATTATATACAAAGATGTCCAATAACGCCGAAATCAAACATGACATCGTGAAGGTCGAAGGATTGCTAAACAGAGGAATGGTGGTCTGTGAAATGGCGTTTTTGGGAGATCTCTGAGGATGATTGTCAGCTTGGGAGATATCAAGGTTTTGATCAATATCAGTCAGGATTTCATCCTCGTGTTCATCATGCTCCAATGAGAATATGTTTAAGTCGAGTGATAAACACAACTTTAAGTAGAAAAAAAAAAAAAATCCAATACAGAGTAGGGATCAAGTTTGGGTTTGATAATGGAAACAACAGGACGTTTTTTGCGAGATCTTTTGACAGGAATTATAGTAAAAAGGTAAAAAAATAAAGTAAAACTATCATCACTGTAAGTGGAGGGCTGTTGCTCCAAGCTGTTGCAAATGTGGTTTCACCTCCCATTCAACCTCGATGTGTCATGCTTCAGCACATGGATTTGTCCAACTAAGAAGAGGGATTAGTTTCCAAAAAAATAGATAACGACACCAGCAGGACTCGAACCTGCGCGGGAAATCCCAAAAGATAACCAAGAAATGTTAGACAATTCAAGTCTTTCGCCTTAACCGCTCGGCCATAGTGCCTTATAAAAGGAAATTTCAGAAGAATTGCCACTTGTTGAGCTACATAACACGATTTTGCCGGCCCAATTGTGGATTGACGCCCCAAAATCGGATCATGGGTTTTCCTCATTACATGAACTGAGACATTAACGCTTTCTTCAATTTATTATTACTAATATATATATATAGGCCGTATATATGATTATTAGAAAATCATATATCAGTTAATAAATTTCATATCATATCATATCCTCCTTCATCAATTATCTCTCAACAGTACTCAGTTTCAATTCGCATATTTTCCCGTTCAAACATGTATCTTTCCCACCTTCTCTGAAACTCAGATTACTCACAACTGGTCGTCATTGTTTTATTCTGTCGCTCTTTGGACCACACTAGAGCTCAATGTCCCGGGTGCAGTTGAAAGTATCACAAACGAAAAGAAAACTTCTTGATATTTTTTTTTTTTTTTTTTGAAAAATCTCAGCTGCATCTACCACTCCTAGTAGCTGAGCCTCTGAAAACAGCCTGGAAGTCTGATGTGTTAGTTTTTATTGTTGAATGCCTTTCTTAAAATTCTTGTTCGAAGGGTGCTTTTGATTGATAACTGAAAGATCTAAAGGGGAACTTTTTACATACTATTGGTTGATGATGGTTGAATCTTACTTTTATTGATAATGATTTGCAATGCACTATAGCTGATGAGCCCTCCCTCTCCCTCATTTCCCCACAGAATATTTTCTCGAAGGCAACAGAGAGCGGCTCATTAACCCCCTTCAAAAAGCATGAGAACCTTTTTACTAATGTTCAATAAGTGAGAAGAGGTGTTGGTCGAGTAAAGTTGGAGAAACAGAAAGAGCTTCAAACTCTGTGAACGGAGAAGACAATATGTTTTAAAAGAATATACAGAAATTGAGCATCAACTGACGAGGAAGTTTGGATGAAAAATACATTTGTTTTTTTGGTATAAAGAAAAATATATGGTACATTGGGCTTAGGAAATTTAAATATAGGGCAATATATTATTCATGTTATTGTTCTCATCCCAAGAGAACTTTCGATCCTGCGTTAGAGTCACCAAGATGCAAGTGTGAATTTGGTCTAGGGATAATTTATTTGATAGCCCATAACTATTGCACTGTCAGACCATTTGAATTAAAGAACTATAATTGAACACCAGAGACAAAAATAGTCTATGAATGAGAGGGGCGATGGACTGTTTTCTGAAAAGCTGGAGCGTAGGTCCAATCAACTACTAAGATGTGTGCAAACGCACCACACAAGATTAGCCCAAATTATTCAGAATTAGCTGAATAATTGACAAAGAGCCCATCCTAGTTGCCGATGAGAGAAAATCTTCAAGTTTTCCTGATCAGAGCAAATCAAATAGTATTTGTCTTTTCGGGAAAATATTATGCGCCGCAAAATGTCCAGTTGAGCTGCTAAATGATCAACCTCCGTTGTTTTGAAGAATACTTAGTAATATTTGACGCTGAACATACAAATAAAGAGATAGAAGCTATTTGGTTGTGATTCTTCGGACAGTAACTTTGTAAAGTCTCCTTTTTTCTTTGACATGTGATCTCACTATATAACAGTCTCAGACAACTCAACAGCTTTTGGTCCCTTTGGCCCAGTCACCATAGCGCTTTAAATTGAATACACCCTCAGTGCATTCAGGATCTCCTATAACGCTGAAGTTCTTTATCGAATGCCAGATCTTCAGTTAGGGTGTGATCACAGCTATTACAGCACTTCTATGAAAATCTTAAACAAGTTTTGGGACATAGCAAGCAATACACATCTACAAAAACTCTGCAATTTCTGAATGACTGAGTCTCATAAGAAAGTGTCCAATTTTGATGTGGATCGCTTTTCATTTTTGGTATCTTCTGCTGTTTTGAGTTGTGCCACATCCTTCCTCGATGTTTCTTGCCTAGTATTTGATGATCTTGGATTTTCCACGGTCACATCATCCACCTTCGACTCGAAACCTCCACCATCACCAGACACCAGCTCAAATAGACTGTTGAGATCTTTATTATCTGTGACAGCATCATTTTTTGTCTCTTTCATATGATCTTTGAAATACGTTGTTTTGAGACCAAGATGGTCGAATGATTTGTTTATCAACTTCAAGTTTTCATCCAAGTCAACATATTCATTTGCTTCTAACTTTTTTTGTATGTCGTTTAAGACGATGAACTTTTGTTCATATTTGTGGTTTATTTGATCTAATTGTTTTCTTTCGTTATTGTAGTTGACAGCAGCAGAGCCGAAGAAAAGAAATAAGATTGCTGGTTTAAGAAACCTCTTTTGATCAGCAAATCTTCCCCATATGGAATGATTATTTCCCACTACTTCAGAATATAATCTTCTGCTGGCCTTGTTCGTAAGCCTCAAGTTGTTGATAGATCTGAACATTATCATCTGGGATGAAATGTTTTTATTTTTACATTCAGGAGAGATTTTTTTTTTAAAGAAAGAAAAATCATGAAAAATAATGATCGACAGTGAGCTGCCCATCGTTGGACGGTATCCGGTAGATTTCCACAAGAATCGGCTCTGTATCTTGCACTGGAACAAAGCCCGTTCCAAATCACTTAACCGAGAATGACCACTGTAAAAGTAGAATACTTTGGTCCATCCAAATCTTTCACAGGTAATAAAGACCACGATATTATAGTCGCAGCCAACAATAACTTATCAAATATTTTCGAATCATTGGTGAACCTTTACGGCTTAGAGTTTGTGAGATACATCATCACTTCTTGTGGCATTGTTGTTAACGAAGACTACATCGAGGTGGAGTCACGAGAAGCAATTAAAGAAGCAATTGCAAGCAATTACATAGATTGTTTTCACAAAATCTTCAAAGACCTTATAGTGGAGCAGGGGGACGTGATTGTCATAATACCTCCTGTCTCTGCCGGATAAGAGCCAGCAAGCGTCCCTGCTGTTATATAGAAGCATTTTATAGCATGTGTAGCATGTTTAATATTCATTTCACAATATTTAGGCTTATCGAGTTCAATAAGATCAACTTTATTGTATGGGGTTAAACAACGAAAAATTCGAATTAGAAAAAACTGATACAGCGCGCTATTGAACCTAAACTTAATTGTTCCAAGTCGATATACACTTAATACCATACAATGTCTTCGATAGACGATGAATTTGCTTCATTATTTTTACCAGATTTGGAGCTTATAAATTCAATCAACAACTCAAACACAAACGTTGGAGGTACATACGGCTCTGCTGCAGGAAAAAGATGGGAAGATCCACTGATATCTCCATACTCCATGAACGACTTCACAGTTGGCAATCATAACGAGAGCCCTAACGATGACATATACACGGATAGAAATATGTCAAATTCACACTGGCTTCACCATTATGGAAAATTGAGTAACACTTATGGTTTACTGTTGAATCAGTTGCAACCACCATTTGTAGGGTTCAATGTTCTACCAAATCAAGCAGCCCGTCTTCCGCAGATCTCGAACAATCCCATGGTAATGGATCCAGTGAGTGGCTCTGTTAACCAGATTGATCTGATGTCTTTTCAAAGACCCCAGGACTCATTGGAGTCCGTCAATTACAAATCTGGTCAAGATACTGAAATTAAACAAAGTATTGCTGAAGATGGGTTTCAAAGATCGCAAACTTCACTCAGTCCTGTTCCACGGCTGACACGAGTTTCTGTTGGCGATTCAAAAGCAGATCAACAAATCCCCAAAAAGAAAAAAGTTTCGTCCTCGAAGTATGCCTACTTGTTGAATTTACACTCAGAGAATCCAGATGAATCAATAACGCTTTATGATCAACACAACCGAAAAATCAACTTTAATGCCTATGGAGAAATCGACGGAAGATTCTTATTCACAGAATCAGATTCTAATGACCCTCTGACAACTAGAATCTCATGCTATAGGAGAAACTTTATCCAGACATCGTTTAATTTTGAGATGGAGGACAAACCAAAATTTATATCTTCCAAAGATCACAATAAAATGGCAATTAGTGGGTTCAAAGTTGGAATTTATGCCACTACAAACTTCTCAGATGAGAAAATCGAGTTGCTTATTTTTGACAATGATGGCAAGAAGAATTCACCTGGTCCCGGTGTGACTTATTTGGGCAGCTCAGTGTATGAGTTCCCAGTGGAGAAGATATCCACCAATTATAATGAGAAGTTTTTACTTCGGAAAACACAATTTCGGAGTGCAACACCAAACAATGGCAAAGCAACAATTTTCCAGAACTACTATTACATATTTGTGTCGGTTACTGTTGCCACTGTAGCATATGGTGATATTACTTTGGTCAACTTGAAATCTGTGCCCATAAAAGTAAGAGGCAGGAACCCCAGCTTCTACAATGACCGAAATGATATATTGATTGTGAAGGACAATTTCTCAAACTCAAGGGAAAACAGACTTCAAACTTTAACAGAAATCTCAACGGGTCATGATCAACCTACCCAGAAAATCGTATCAAATGATGAGAAACAGAACGTTGCCGAAGACGTAAATCGACAACAACCTTTCAATTTGGCTTATTCCGGTGAAGGGTGTTTGACAATGGACTCCAGAAAGCAGGAAATAGATACATCGAACCTGCACCTGCAACTACCATCAGTCAACTTGCCTTACTCCAAATCCACCACACCCACCAACTACGAATACTTTCCGCTCTCCAGTGTATACTATCTTCCACCATTGGATGCTCACTACTTTCCACATGGGGTCCATCACCCCAGACAGAGTTCGATAGTGAGACACAGAGAGCAATCAGAAGCGCAGGAGAAAAAAGGCATTGGGTTTGAAGATCAGGGAAATAGACTGGGATCTTTGGGGAGCGAAGATAAATTGGTTAACAACAGATATCTAAAAATGAAGTTGAAGGACATAATGAATTTCGAAAGGAACGTACACGTGCCCAAAAACTAATTGTGAGTTTCAAATCATGGTTGAGCATCACAGCTGTAACATAGCATTCAAATCGATTGTGATTTTTTCTTCCATATTACTACAGTAATGAGAACAATTCCTTTTAGTGCAGTCACTATTTTGATAGGTTGACTGATATTGAATTACTTATACAATGTTGTGTAGTTCATTATTTTAAAAGTATATACCATCGATTTATTGACTGCTGTTCACAGCTGCAGAGATTGCTGCCCCAATAACACTACTGTTTTCTATATCAACAAACTTCACCTTCCTTGCCTGATCCGTATTAATAAAAGCTTCCAAGTCCTCCCTATATTGGTGAAAATACTTCATTATCGATCCAACATACCCAATTTTAACAACCCCGGTGTTGTAGTTATCGTCACAAGCAACATCAGATAAGACTTTCATCAAAGCAATCAAAGCAAACCCCAAAACATGCACTGCTCTTTTTATTACCACCTTAATTATAGCTGAAATCATATTTCTATCTTTTTCGTTCGTTTTGACATTGTAAAGTTTCTCGAACATTTCAAAATTAGCAGTCTCACTAATGTTACATACACACTGAGAATCAAGATCAAATGCTGAAGGTAGTGACTCTTTCGGTATGCTCAAAGACCCATCTGATGAACTTTCGAAAATTCGAAGCCTTATCAACTCGGTGATATATCTTCCGCTGGTCATGAGCTCTAATGGCTGAAATACACCATATACCTCTGTGTTCATATGTGGCTGTGGTAGTCTAGAAAAATCCAACATCCAACGTTTATCTATCATTCGATCATATTTGTCCGATAATACCTGAAGGTGATGGCCAAAGTACGACAATTCCGTGTTCAATAGGCAGCGCGTTCCAGGAGTTTTGAGTCTTTTGGCGTTCGAAAGCAGCTTCTTTGGAATCGAGATCGAGCAGTTGGTACCTGTACCTAGGACGATCCCCATCTCACTGTTATGAAGATATTTTCCAGCAACGACAATGCTGATTGCATCATTTATGATAGCATCAACAGATATCTCAACTCCAATTTCATTGCATGCCTTTTCAATCAACATTTTCAAGTCTTTCCCTTTGGAGTATGACGTCAATTCATACCCTTTGCTGACATTTTCTATTACCCCGTTATTTGGCAGAGTCTGTTTCAAAGGAAATGACCAGGTGACACCACAGTGTATAGTTTCATCGCAAAACACCGCAGACTGAGAGTCGATTACAGTCTTGATTCTGACTGCCATCAAATTGAAAAAGCTCTCATCCATCAATTTATTGTTGTCATTAATCAACCATGACATTTCGCTCAAAGCTGTAGTCTTTTTGTTAAGTATCTCCATTACAGCAACACGAAGAGTAGATCCACCTAAGTCTATCGCAAGGTATGTTCCAAATTCTATTCCTGATGGAATTAGAGAAAACGCTGGTATCATGGAGTTTTTAGATGATTGTAGTGCCTCATTATAACTATTGATGAACCCATCGACCATCAAATTGTTCTCTATTGAGCTCACAAGTACCTTGACTTCGTTCTTTCGAAAATCCATGGACTGAGCATCAATCTTATTATCATTGAATGACTCATGGCCAGATGTTGAAGTTGTCAACAAAGTCGTCAACATGTTGTCAAGTGATATCGGCGGTGTACCCATAATTTGTCGAACGCAGTGGTATATTTATTATATATTTAAATGGGAAAGGTATTTCGAAGAACCTGACAGAGTGACATAGTATCCCAGCAAATGCAACGCAGTAACAAAAAATTGAATCAACAACAATTGCGAGGGTCAAATGATAATAGGTTTTAGGCTTATCTAAGATGGACTTGATTTTATCTTTTGGTTGCAATCATTCGCTCGTTGAGTATCGCATTTTTTTTTATTGTTTGTTCCTAATTAAATCAATCCTACCACTGCTGCGAAAAATGCAATGTTACATTCTTGAGTTCCCATTTGCGCAGAGTGGAAATAGGTTACTGCAAAAAATACTACATTCAAGGTTACATTACCAGTGATGCCCAATTATCATATTACAACCACTTGTCCTTCTCATCGTAATAGTCATAATACTGTTTATATATCGCAAATCCATTATCCTTGAAGTTATTGATGTTATTGTTGACCTTGTTTATGCCGATCAAGACGCATCCGTTCAAGGTTTCATCTTGTTTTTTGAGATAACTCAATGAAGTGCACACAAGTCCCAATTTGAAAACGTCAGTCAAGTTCTCGTAAGATGGATCAATGATTAGCCCAGTAAGGCCTCCCATATTTTGATCGAAGTTTTCCATGAAAGGGTAGTACTGGGACATCAATGAATCCCTCGAAAATACAACAATGCTCCCCACTACTGATTTGTTGGTGGGTTCCAATGCTACCAATACCTTGACCTCTGCTGAATCGTACTTCGAGGTTTCCCGATATAGCTCGTATAATGCAGGGTTACTTGAGTGATACGTTAAAATAAGTTGCAAAACTTCCTCCAAGTTCTGGCAAATGTCAAACATAATTCCAACAACTTGCAACTGTCTAACTAATTTTTTAGACACCGACCACTGTCTTAGATTGTCTAGCTTCAAAACATAGTTGAGTTGCTTCAATTCCTCATGACTCTTTCTGAATTTATCGAAAGTCCATATTTGTTTTTGAGTCAAAAAGGAATATAACGCACTATGGTTGATTAAGATGCCATCGGGATCCTCTTCTTCCACTTCATTATCCTGTAATAAAGTGAAAAATTTGGTGGTAGGAAAAAAAAGCAATGGAAATGGGGCCCCTAAAGTTATACGCTCACACTTTCGTTCCTGGATCAAATACTTGGTGGCTTTTGAATGAAGACTATCCCCAATGGCCTGGCTTCTTTTTGAGGGATCGACAACTAGATACAAAATGCTACCGGTCTTCAATCTTTCGCTATACCAAGTAGCTATGAAACCATAAAGAGTATTCAAAGAGTTGTTCCTCACCACAAAATGCTTTTGGCTCCCTGCATTGTCATGAAGTAGCTGAAAGAATCTCGCAAGGTATCTTTTGAATGAATTTTCATTTTCTGGTCTCTCGACAAGATCGAAAGAGTCATCATTTTGTTCTGTCTCGGTATCTTCAGCCCGGCTTCTGCCACTAGATAGACCATTCATATAAAGCGCAACCAAACTTTTCCAATCTCTTTGAAGGTGAAAATCATCAACAAGCCATCGCCTCTGGGGTACATCCTTTCTCCGCTTTCTTCTTTGATTATCACTTTCATCCGACTTTCGTTTTAAAGACTCACCAGGAATGGAACCCATTGGCTTGTAGTCTCCCATCAAAACTTTTGCAAGGTTCTCTAGTGCATTGTCTGTGTAGTCATAAGTACAAAGGTAAGTTGAACCAATATTTTTGTTGTAATAGAAATCATAAGGAGATGACACGGCAACAATAATCAATGGTTTCTTTGTTGGAGCTTTGTGATGGTTACCACCACAGAGGATTGATATATGCTTAGCAATTCCTATTTGATGAATATTCCGAGTCGTCTCGGATGTTATCAATATCACAGCCTTACATCTCTCTATCAATTCTTCATGTAAATTAGTTAAACCGTTAGCCGTATAGCTAGTGTGGAAAACCTTGAAGTTTGAGTTCTTCGAACCGTAGGAGGAAAGAATTTTGCCAAACTCTTGAAAAACCTCCTCCCCAGGAAAATTTCGGAGATGCGTATGTTTTCCATTATTCTTAGAGTAAAGGGGAGTTATAACAGGTGTTAAAAGTAGTAATCCATTGTTTTGGGGCAATAAATCTTCACCTTTGAAAAATTTTGTTATTGGTAAACAACTATGGTAGTCTCTGACCAAGGTTATTGATTTTCTGTATGCTAACTTTGATAAGTTCTGATGCAGCAATCTGTCAGACAAAGGTAAATCTTTCAAGTTCAACAACTCATCCCAAGATGGAAGTTTTCTCTGCAATGTGTTTATTCGTCTCAAGGAATCATCTATTATCAGCTTTTCATCCAAGACACCATCTTCAATTGCTTGTAATAGTGCATTTATCAGTTCCATCTGTAAATTGAAGTCGTGACAAACCAAAACTAAGTCACATCTAGCAAACATTGCCATAATAACACCTTGCTTAAAACCAATATTACAAATCAAAGCTTCCATCTCGAGACATTCACTGACAACAACACCATCAAATTTAAGCTTTTGTCTTAAAAGGTCATCCATTAATACTGTACTCAAACAGGCGTGGAATTCGTCAGGCGAAATGTTAGGAACCAGCGCACCAGATGCCTCTATACCATCCAAAAGATTCTGATCTATCAAGGCTTTGAATGTCAAAACGTTTGAACTTTCAACCTGTTCCAAGGTTTCCGTAAGCATGGGTAATTCCAACAATGAAGATACCTCTGCGTTGTTCAAGCCAGGGAAATGCTTACCAAAACAAAATAAACCAGCATCTTTGAAACCTCTCAGCAGCAGTGATCCAAACTTTATGACCTCTTCAACACTGGATCCAAATGACCTTACCCCTATAAGCTGATGTGAAAATTTCGTGACAACATCCAATACCGGACCCAAATTGATTGTGAATCCAATAGATCTTAATTCATCCCCCATTGCCTTACATACATCATAAATTAACTCTGGTGATGCTGTCAGAGCCAACCCCATCAGCCCTGGAAATTGGGTTATATAGTTCTCATCAAAAAGACTTGAGACCATTCCACCCTCCTGGTCAATGGCGAACATGATTGGATACTCGTATGCAGCATTTCTAGCGATTTGCTGCAATTGGTAGATCAAGCTCTTCGTTTGTTGAACGCTCTCGAAATTTTTTGATGAAAGAATAATTGTGGAAACATGATAGGATTCGATTAATGTTCTGATATTCTCTGTCACCAGCGTACCTTCAAAACCTGCCATAACAAGTTGGCCCAACTTCTTTTTTTTTAACAGTATACTCATTGCTTTGAAGATCAGTTGAAGATAGATGATCCATAGAGAGTCACACGAAAACAAATGTTCTTTTTGTGAGATAAGCAGCCTTCCTGATGTAGAAATTATTTATTGTATGCAACACAATGCACTACCTTATCTACAATAATAAAAAATGTAACGGTAACATTAATTGGTATCACTACGAAAAAATGTAACATGAAATGTTATCTGGCTTTGGGCTCTTTCTAAAAGTATTTATTAGAAGTGCCTCCATCTAATATCCAGCAGATAAACATAGTACACACAATTATAACAAGAAAAACAAGATGTCTGTGTATTCACCCCCATCAACACCTAAGAAGGACCTTGACGATATACTCAAGCTCACAAACTGCTCCCTTTGTGATGAGGGAAAATTGATCTCAAATAAAGATTTATACATTAACAAAACCACGGGCAAAATTGTTTCAACATCGGCTGCTCCGAACCAATTTGTTGAAACGGTAGACATGCAAGGGTTGATAATTTCTCCTGGATTTTTGGACATCCAAATTAATGGTTGCTTTGGCTTGGACTTCTGTTCTCCCGATGATGTAGAGACTTTCCAAAGAAATTATGATATGGCCATGAAGGAGTATATTAAGACTGGAGTCACCAGTGTCTGTCCCACATTACCATCTACGTTCAATCATATATATGCTAAAAATCTTCCAATATTGAGACCCAAGAGGTGCAATAACCAAACAGAGTCCTTAGGTGCACATTGTGAGGGTCCATTTTTGTCTCCCCTCAAGAGAGGTTGTCACCCACCTGCAGCTTTAAGAGTGGCAGACGAAGAATTCAACTCAGTGGAAAAAATGTACAATGGCAACTTAGAATGTATAAAGATCATAACAGCAGCTCCGGAGTTGCAAGGAGTTTTACAATCTATCAAAGGCATCACCAATGGTAACCA
The DNA here is from genome assembly GCA_030556755.1 of Nakazawaea anatomiae. Taxonomy (NCBI): domain Eukaryota; kingdom Fungi; phylum Ascomycota; class Pichiomycetes; order Alaninales; family Pachysolenaceae; genus Nakazawaea; species Nakazawaea anatomiae. The sequence goes on along the minus strand of JAKTUO010000001.1, from coordinate 409,844 downwards.
GACAGTCTTCTCCATTGGTCATACTATGGCCACTTACGATATTGGCTTACAAGCCATTGAAGAAGGTGCTACCATGATCACTCATTTGTATAACGCGATGCCACAACCACATCATAGAGAACCCGGCATTGTCGGTTTGATCTCATCACCTGAGCTCGTGGAGGCAGATAAAATTCCTTCTTTCGGTATCGTTGCTGATGGGATCCATATTCACCCTTCTGCCATTGCATCGGCGTTCTCTTCCAACCCAAATAAAATGTTCTTGGTGACAGATGCTATGCACTTGATAGGACTTTCAAACGGAGAATATTATTGGGAGAATGATCAGTACATTGTGAAGAAAGATAACCATTTGTTCTTAAGGGGTACTGACACAATAGCTGGTTCGGCAACAGATCTCGGTACTTGTTTGAGAAACACAATGCGTTGGTTGCAACTAAGTTTACCAGAGGCTTTAAAATTGGTAACGAACAACCCAGCAAAAGCCATAGGTGTAGAACAATCCAAAGGGTTTTTGAAGCCAGGTTGCGATGCTGATCTAACTGTCTTGGATGCAAACGGGTTTGTTAAGCAAGTATTTAAACTTGGAGAGAAAGTGTATGATAGTACTGGTTCGTCAAAATTGTAATCAATTCACCAAAGATGTGACAAAATTAAAAACTTACAAACATTTATGTAGAATCGAAGTGGGATATACCAAATGACTTGTAGTGATTGAATATATACAATGTTATTTACATTCTCTTGAAAGGAAATCTCAACGAGCAAAGGCACCTGCAGCAGCAGCCTCAGCCATGAGCTGTTGCACTTTTTTGCTCAAACTTGGGTCTTTTCTAAGTCTTACTTGCATCTTGGCCAGCTCTGCAAATTGTGTTGCTTGCAATTTTTCAGGGTATCCTCTAGCCAAATCACTCAGTTCTTCAAACAATTTAACAGCCTCCTCTGGCTCTTCACGTTGCAACTTAACCTGAGCTAACGACATCTTAGCAATTTCAGATTTTGGATCCAATTTAACAGCATCTGAGAGAATTTTTTCCAGTTCAAAAATATCTCTTCTTGAGACCAAAGTGGCCTTGTTGACTAACAGCACAGCACCAATGGTGAATGTAGGTAACAGTGATTGTAATCTAGCTGCTATATCAAACTGCTTAATGGCACCGTCAAACTCTTGTTTATCACTCAATATCTCACCATAATAATTAGGAATTTCTGGAGCTGTTGGGAACTTCTTTCTTGCCTCTGCAAACTTCTGGTCAGCATCAGTAACCTTACCCTCTCTATACAGAATACATGCTAATTGGATATAGGCATAAACATTGTTTGGATTGAGTTCTTTGGCCTTTTCGAACAATTTAGCAGCTTCGGTAATGTCATTGGATAAGTACAGCAATTGACCCATGTGGTAGTATACATCAGCATCTTCAGGGTCTGATGAACGCGCGTAGTCAAATTGTTTCTTTGCGTTTTCGGTCTCCTGTCTGTCGGCATAGATTAATGCCAAAATAACATGTGCTCTAGCTCTAGGCTTTAAAGCAATAGAGTAAAGGATGTTATTGATTGCCATGTCGGAGTTATTTTTTAAGAAATCAAATGCACCCAAATATTCAAAAGCAACAGCGGCATATTCAGCCTCCAGAGAAGATGGTAATAATTCTTTACCGAATCTCTCCGTCGATTGCTTGATCAAAACATCTGCAGCTTCGTAGCCTTCTGTGGTATTCAATGCGATTTGTTTAACGGCCTCGATCAAAAACTTTGGTCCTGAATCTTCTTTCAAGTTATCTTTTTCAGCAACTTCAAGAATTGTATCAGGCTTGAACGCTCCGAAGAATGGAGTGATTGAAGATGTGGTAGGTAATATAGGTATATGTTGTTGCAACTTTTGTTCAACAATCTTCACCGATTGTTTTTGCAATACCTTCTCTAATTGCAGTTCAGTTGCCTTGTTATTGAAACCTCCATAAATAGTGACAGCAGTCAAGTCAAACATTGCATCCTCATAATTTTCCAAAGCCTCATATGATTGTGCTCTTCTCAACAAACATTTGATATAGTCTGGCTTCAACGAAATGGCTTTTGTTGTATCTTCAATGACTTTTTCATGGTTGTTCAAGAAAGCGTAACAAGCTGATCTGTTTGAATAGAAAACGGAGTCTTCTTTGCATTTGAGTGCTGCGGTATAAAACTCGATAGCTTTCTCGTATGCTTTCTCTTTGAATAAAGCATTACCACCCTCTTTCAATGCCAATGCGTATTCTTCTTTTTCTTTCAGTGATAAAGTGGCAACAAGTTCATCATCAACTTTTGGGAGTAATGTCTCTTTATCAATTGGATAAATAGCGTCCTGGAAAAGCGATTGAGAAACACTGCTCTCTGGTTTACTTTCTTCCTTCTTTGGCTTCTTCTTTGATTTCTTCTTCTTCTTCGACACAGAAGGGTTTTCTTGTTCAGCGGAATTTTTCAAGTAATAGTAAGCACCAGCTACTGTAGATACACCAACAGCTGCCGTTATAGCTACAGCAGCTTTGTGGGTATTGACAAACCTGGAGGCGTTCTCCAAGAGTGATGGCGTTCCAGTGGTTGTTGACATGGTCTTAGATGTATTATATTTCAAGTTATGTATTCGTCCAAAAAATTTTTTTTTAATACAGTTCCAAATGGCTAGTTTGCCATTGAATACTTACATAGGAGAAAAAATATTAAAAACATTGATCCTGATTGCTATATACGGTAATAACTACATTTAGCTTCGCATTATTACAACTTGGATATCATATCCACTGCACTTTCATCGGCGACAATAGTAACGTTGGGATGCTCTTGCAAATACGTACAGGGATATTTGGAGCCAATTTCGCCTTCCAAAGTTTCTTTTAATGCAAATTTCTTCAGCTCTCCGAAGGCAACAATGACTATCTCTTCAGAATTGTCAAGTATAGTTGATATACCAACACTCAAGGCATACTTTGGTACTTTGGATTCATCTCCGCCCCAAAACCTCGAGTTGGCCTTAATGGTGGACTCAACCAAGGCGACTCTCCTTGTCACCGATTCTCTGGTCGAACCGCTTTCGTTAAAAGCAATGTGGCCTTCGGGACCTAGTCCTCCTAGAAATAAATTAATACCGCCGTACGATTTTAATTTCAGCTCATATCTTTGGCATTCCAGTTCAACATCATCCAGCAACCCGTTTAGGATGTTGATGTTATCTTCTTCGATATCAATGTGATTGAATAAGTTCTTGTACATAAAGTAGTGATAACTTTGTTCATTGCTTGGATCCAAACCGAGATACTCATCCATATTGAAAGTGACGACATTTCGGAATGAAACCTTGTGCTTCTTATTCAGTTCCACAAGATATTTGTAGACATTTTCTGGCGAAGAACCTGTTGGTAATCCCATTACGAATGGATTTGAAGCAGTTGGTTTAAAGTTGTTGATCCTTGTGACTATGTAATCGGCCAAACTCTTAGAAGCTATCTCCGGAGTCTCATAAACTTGAAGTTTCATCTTTCTTCGATATCGTTATTGCCGTCTCCTGTTCGATGATAAGATGGTATTGAAAATTTCTTTATTCTTATAGAATAATCATTCTGTGTTATCATCCTTTACGAGATAATTTTTGTTTAGAGCAAGAAAAATGTAACATTGTAACTGTTACATTTTTTGTTCTTCTACGATTAACTTAAAAAAAAAAATCAGAACCTTTACAAAACTGGTATGTGTTACGATTCTTTGAATGGTAACAAGCTCAGCCAGTCGAATGACGACGGGATCACTCAAATCTATTACTACCAACATCATGTGTTAGTCAACGATACTAGTCAAACTCGTTATTGGAGAGGATGACATACACATAAATCCAACTTTGACGCACACAGAGAACTAGCTATTCAATTATGTTAACAATTTCAATTATTCAATATCATGATCATCAAGAGCGGAGTAAATTCGCTAGTGATCATTGAGACAGAAGACGGCTAATTGCCTTTTTTTGAGTCTCTGCTGATCAAAGATTAATAATGATGTTATCATATGATCAAAGTGGCATATCCCTACCATTATCACAATATCTTTTAAGTATTGTGGTGCCCACTCCCTCTCCAAATGATTTTGATGAGCCGTTTCTCCAGTGTGTGTGTGTCTTTTTTCTCCTCTAAAGAGTCAAGTGGTGTAAAATTTCCCAATTATCTTGATTGTAATCAATTGCCCTGAAAAAGCAACACAAATGACAGAAATAAAGATAAACGTTCCCTTTTCTTATCTTTCATATCAAAAAATGTAACGTTGCACAACAAAAAAAAACCCTCTTCCTCGAAGTACTATTGTCGGTCTTTTTTCCGAGGGAAACTTAAGGGGAAGGGTGGTACAATGTATGCTACAAAATTTGTCTCTATACCAGGCTGTTGATTCTGCTGTAAGAGATTCTCCAACAGACTCAGTCCAATTGTATTAACATCACCTATACAGTGGTATCCAAGGAACCTTGACTAGAACTTATAACACTTCGAATGCTGTATATGAAATTTCATACAAAAATGCATCAATCCCTTTATCTAAACCAGACCGGTATTTGGTCGGAAATTGTACGAAGTGACGGACTTTTTACAACATTTACAAAGGATGCGTTATCAATGTTTTTTTTTTGAATTTTTGTGTCCTTTCAAATGGGGTCCATCGTGATACGATATAAAATCAACCTAATCCTCACTTCAAGGACTAGCGATTTGGTCAACAAGAGCATTCACATCTTTTTCTCATCAAAAGCTAACGAAAAGTGAGCTCGTATTTTGTTTGATTTTAAAATTGGGAGTATATATTAATTGACTCATACAAGTTTCTGTGTTTCATTTTCAATTCAAATCCATTCACAGATAACATGTCATCCTCTACTGATCAGGAGACAGAGCATAAGAATGCCTACGATGTTGATGTATCGTTGAAGAACGTTGACTCCAATGATGGGACAATGGTACTTGGTAAATTTGAGCCTGAATATACTGATGCCTGGTACGATAGAAAGCTTTTCGGTTTCATGCCGAGGTATTCAGCTGGTATGACACAAGTGTTTATGGTCTCTTTTATTTGCTTCTTAACTCCCGGTTGTTTCAACGCTCTTAGTGGTCTTGGTGGTGCTGGTACCAATGTCAAGGTTGCGGACAACGCTAATGTCGCTTTAAACAGTACTTTTGCTACTGTTGGTTTCTTCTCAGGTGCTATTACAAACACTATTGGTGTCAAAGCTGCCTTAGCATTTGGTGGTACTGGCTACGCACTTTATGCTGCTTCTTTGTTATGTTATTATCATACAGCAAACGGTGGTTTCGTTATTGCAGCTGGTGCCATTTTGGGTGTTTGTGCAAGTTGTCTTTGGTCAGCTCAGTCTCAAATTATGCTTGCCTATCCTACCGAAAACAAGAAAGGAAGAGCTATCCTGATGTTTTGGATCGTTTTTAATCTTGGTGCAGTTATTGGTTCCATCATTCCTTTAGCAGATAACATCAACAATAAAGGTTCGTCCGTCAGTGATGGCACATATGCTGCTTTTATAGTATTGATGGTTTTTGGCTCTTTCTTGGCTTTTTTCATTTTACCAGTGAATAAAGTTTGGAAAGATGATGGAACTAGAGTCATATACAAGAGAGAAACTACATGGAAAGAAGAGTTGCTCGAGTTATGGATTGTTTTGAAATCAGAACCTAAAATTTTACTTTTGTTCCCAATGTTCTTCGCCTCAAATTGGTTTTACACATATCAACAGTCAGATTTTAATGCTCCAAGATTCAATATCAGAACTAGATCTTTGAATTCCTTGTTATACTGGTTTATGCAAATGGTTGGATCTCCGTTTATGGCTATGATCTTGGATAATGGTAAATTCAGAAGATCTACTAGGGCCAAAATGGGATGGGTTGTCATTTTTATTTTGACGAATGCCATATGGGGTGGTGGCTTGGCTTTCCAAAATTATACAAGAGAGTCAGCACTGGAAATGACGACTATTGATTTCAAAGATAGACGTTACATTGGTCCAATGTTTCTTTACATGTTCTATGGATTTTTCGATTCTATTTGGCAAACCTACGCTTATTACATCATGGGTGCTTTATCAAATAGTGCTAGAAAACTTGTGGTTTACGGTGGTTTTTACAAAGGTATTCAATCGGCTGGTGCTGCTATTATTTGGAGAATTGATGCAATGGGTATCCCATATATCAACATTTTTGCTTCTTCTTGGGCTTTGTTGGGTGCAAGTTTGATCATTGCTTCACCTCTTATCTTTTTTGAGATCAAGGATCATACTGATTTAGAAAAAGACCTCAAAGATACAGGCAACACCATAGATGACATTATAAGTCCAACCCTGAGTAGAATCGGAGCTGTTATACCTTGATCAGGATCATTGACGTTTGTTTTGTGTAATTATTTCAGTTTCCATAGGTTTTTTATGTAACTTCTCTCAAATTTGTCGGCTACATGTAATCAACTTTTAAAAAAAAAACATTTAATGTTTAAGTTCGTTCTAATACCACAAAGACTTCTATATAGGTCAATTAGAAATTCAAGAGCGAGCTTTTCTGTCCGATGCTGTTGTTGTATTTGACTGGAGAAATTAGGTTTTTGCACTAACAGGCGGAGAGAGCTCCTCCGATATGGATGTCTTCTTTTTATGTGAAGGTGACTTCCCATCTGTTTCAGAATTATTGGAATTATCTACCTGTCCATTGTGAGGTGATTGTTGTTGTTGCAGTTTTTGCAGCTGCTGGTTTTGTGATCTTTGCAACAATTGTTGAGGTGATAGAGCTTGACTGATCGAGGAATGCTCAGAATTTGCAGGTGAGTGATGAATGACAGGGGGAGTGGCATCGTTAGGTGTATTTGGTTTTGACATCGCATGGTAAGAGTATGGAGGCTGCATTTGATTTAGGCCCGAATGAGATTGATTGAATGGTGAATGTTTTTGCGGTGACACGTTACTGTTGGATCGACTATGCGAAGAGATATTTTCTGTATCATAATGCTGTTGTTGCTGCTGTTGCTGTTGCTGCTGCTGCTGTTGCTGCTGCTGTTGCTGTTGCTGCTGCTGCTGTTGCATGTATTGCTGTTGTGACTGCGGTTGTGAAATGTTTCTAGCATCCGGTGTTTGTGACAGCCTTGACAATTGAGGTGGAGTGGAACTATATTCACGATTATCTTCGTTGGCTGGAGTGGCATTATTCAAGTCGTTTGAGTCATTGAACAAACCCGGAATGTGGAAAATGATTGTGTCTAATTGATCCAAAGCAAAACCAGCTTGATCAAATCCTTTAGCACTGACTCTCAAAATCCATCGATAGTTGTATACTTGATCTTTATACATGTTGGCCTCCTCGATATTTGGCGAAGTAACGAATAGTATTGCAGCAAATGTGCCAATTAAGGTGAAGTTTGCAGTAGCTGAGGAATGCCAAAACGAGTGGATATGTTCCGGTTTTAAGGATCTCACAAATTCAATTGCCGCGAGTAATCTAGTTCTGGCAGCTGTTCGACAAACTTTAATAAGCTCCAGCGGGCTATCGGGTGTCAAAGTCGTAATGATTCTTCTGTGCAAGGTTATTTCAGCGGCAAAATATGCCAATTGCAAATAACCATTTGAATTCAATTTTCTTGGCTGTATGGCTGTCATTTGCAATTCTGGAGGCAAAGAATGATACCACTGCCTCAACTTCAATTGCAAGGGCTTAGCTGCTTTCAACACTTGATCGATCCTGGTGAGGTTCTGCATTGCTGCCATGCTGAAAAGTGAATCCAAAATCTCAGACAAAATTTGAGATAATGAGATCATCTCTTTAAAAAGCGTTTTACCATTATCGATATCGATTGAGCCTTCTTTTGAACTATCAGGTTCGTTCGACTTTTCTGGAAAATCTTCATCTGTAACTTGTTTGACCAACCAATTTTTACTCTCTATGATGTGTGAGGGCCTGCTTTCGATCAAAGACAACCATTTATCCTGTAAATACACAGCCCAAGCTAATCTTCGTCTCAAACCTCTTTCCCACTTTGGCAATCTCCAATCAGCGCAATCGAGGCCAAGCCCTAGCTCCTCGGCCAAAGCAACTACCTGAGAGCTTAACGACCAATTTCTTTCATTTTCACCCCTGCATTGAAGAAGCAACAAACCAGCTTGAACAGCACTCAACTTTGGTCTTTCTATTACAAAGGAGAATGTCTTCATTGCAAGCTTCAATAGAGCAACCACATTTGGTTTGGGAAACTGACTCAATTGAGGGTCATAATCCCACCATTGTATTGCCAAAGCATAAACAGCCGCCAATAAAGGCGCACTGAATTCTCGATGGGTTCTTGAGTACTTTTCTAGGAATACCTTTTTGTGTAGGACTGGAAATGAAGGATGAACGATTCTGAAATACAACTCAATTAAAACTTTGCCATGTGGTACAACAAATCTTTCAACAGCATCAACGTTTCGTTCGGTGGCTTCGTACAACTGTGTAGTATAATCATCTTTTAAAGAAAATTGAACATTCGGCGCCACTTTTCTCAATGATGTGGACAGGTTTAGCTGCACTTGATCAATTTTGTCGAGTTGAATTTTATTCAACAAAAGAGGATCATAAACGGATGATGGACCAATGTAGAAACTGGAACGAGGATATTGCAAACTCAACGTTTTTTTCAACAATGAATAGCCGGGCATTGATGAGTAATCCTGAACTGGATCCACTTCTCTTATTGGAATTGTTGGAGGTGGATGAAGTTCATCTACTATATATTTTCCTTTCTTGGCAACCACTTCAGTTGAATCATCTGATAACGTTCTTTTGATATCGCTATAAGTACATCTCAAACCTTTTGATTCACATTGCTGACAATTGTTTGTTTCCGGTTTCAAAACACATTTCGTTTTGCGCCTACGACAATGATCACAAGGCCTTACTTTAGCACGAGGCTGATTTGTGTCTCTTTTCTTCAGTTTTGTTGTTGTTTTGTTGAATGTGGGATCGAATATTTGACTATCCATGGCCTGCTGGTTGGGGAAGGACATGTTGATGGAATTGGGGGAATGACCGGCATTCTGAGACTTCAGCTGTGCTGCTGCTATGGCTGCTTGAAATCTCGGAGGTATCTGTAAGCCGACATTAGCTTGATTGTTGGCGTTGCTGTTCGATGTTGCATTCTGTTGAAAATATAGATACTCCGCAGGTGACCTTGTGCTAGATTGTGGTGAAGTCTGAGACTCCTGTTTAAAATACCTCAGATTGTTTGATCCCGGTGTGTTGTTGCTGCTACTGTTGAGGGTACTAGTGTGATTATTATTGTTGTTGTTGTTGTTGTTGTTGGTTCCCATATTATTAGGGTTTGTTTGACGTGGTAAACCTGAAGCCAACGGAGAAGCCCCACTTAAAAATCCAGAGTTTGAAAGGGACTGATCAGAGAGAAAGGTGTTGAAATCTGTGTCAGGCCAATGACCAAAATCCGTGTTTGTGCCACCATTAGCTGTTGAGGTGAACAAATTCGCTCTGTGAATGTTGTTGGATGGGTTTGGATCTTTTCCATGATCAGCTGGTGAGTCGTTTGACATGCTGAGTAAAATCTGAGACTCAAAGGATCAACTATGATCAATCAGTGATGATAAGGTGATTAAGCGATACTGTTTATCAGACACAATCAACGGTGCTAGATCTGATAAAGCTAAATGAGCTGATTGTTGTACGACAATTCAATGTGTCTGTCCTTTTCAATTCTGAAGCTACAATTGTAATAGCAAGGGGAAGGTGACAAGAATTGAGTTTCAATTCTTTGGGCCTTGGAGGAGATCTTGGATGATTGCAAATGTCGTTCGTCCTATCAATTGATACCAAAAATTCTTTTCAAAAATAATTTTGTAATGCCTGAGCCCGTTGATAATTTTTTTTTCCTTTCATGTCCTTGATCACGAATGCCTAGCAGAAAGAAGGATTACCGGATAACATTAATTGGTTCTAAAGTGAAGGTTGTACCACAATTGTCTAGAGTATAAGAATATGCTACGTACAATTTTAGTCAAAAGAAATTCTAAATGGAAAACTGCGTTACTTTATCGTGTGCTATTGAATACAAACATAATAGCATACCTATTACCAAATGATTTACTTTGGGCAATTAATCTAATCAAATACAGTAAGATATGCCTCGGCGATGAATCTTGCTCTTGCATTCAAGAAAAGCTTCATTTCACTGATTTCCTTGTCGACCTCCTCCATAAACTCAATGACAAAATCTATTAATTTATTCTTTATCATGATTTCGTTATGGTAGTTTGTCAATAGAAAACTTATGTCAAATCCTTCAATTGGCACTCTTCTTAGTATAACGAAGTTCTCTGCTCTCTTGGTCAAAAAACCGGTGAATTTGTCTACCAAGATATTTTCAATCTCGTCGCTTTGTTTGATCTTTATAGATATTCTGACACTATTGATTGACGACTCGATTAAAACTTTCTCGCTTTCATTTCTCGATATGGTCATCGGATTCAACAATATTTCCTTAGTCTTCTTACTTTCCACTTCTGGGTAGTTATGCCTTTCACTTATTTGAGATGGGAAGTTTTCCAAACACAAAGCTGCTTGTAGTGACGATCTCACAGCTGTTAAATATGGGCGTAATGATTGAGACTGATCAATGATTAGTCAAATCTGTTCTTTTGAAAAGAATCTTGAGATAAGAATACATACCATGTTTGATGTATACTGGTTTTGATGCTCGAATGATGTCTACGTGTAGAATGTTAGCACAGTGACGTTTACCGGGCTGATTGTATATTGGACTATGTGTCGTTTCTTTCATTTTCGTCTTCTCTCAATTTGGTACAATTTACAAATTGACATTTTTTACACTCCTTTTTTGCTTCTCTTCAAATAAATTTTCTATATACATCTGTGATGAAAGATTGATGTATGAAGTTGGTATCCATCTTGAAAAACTCAATTTAACGTAATACTAAAGAAATGGCGACTTGGGAGGAAGTCACAGATGAGAATGGTAGAATATATTACTACAATACAGAAACGCAAGAAACCGCATGGGAAAAACCGACAGAGGAAAAGACGACAGCTTTGAGTGACCTGTTAAAGGATACTGATTGGGAACAGTATACAACAGAAGAAGGAGAGGCATACTACTATAATACGGTGACAAAGCAAAGTAGTTGGGAGCTCCCGACGGAGGTGAAGGATTTACTCGAGAAAAGTGGCTCTTTGCCTCCTCTGAATCCAGCGACACAGAGTGCAGAAGTTGAGATTGAGGAGGATGAAGCTCTAATGGAGGAGCTCGAACTGAAATATCCAATTCAAAGCCAAATTATCGAGACTAAACAGATAAACTCCATAACACAAAAGCAATTAGAGCAGTATAAATCAAATTTTGTGGAGATGCTTAGGGAAGGTGACGTTGATTCAACATGGTCGTTTACAAAAGTGATGGAAGCATTTATAAAGGATCCTCGATACTGGGCCTTGCCTGATTCATTAATGAAGAAGGATTTGTTTGAAAGTTATTTGATGAGCAAAGCTGAGGAAGAATACCAGAAAAGTTTAAACGCCAAAGAACTTTTCAAAGATAATTTCATCAAGGTGTTACAGAACTATAACATTAAATATTACACGAGATGGAAAACTTGCTCAGCACAAATTGTTGATGAACCAATCTACTCCTTGGCAAGCGAACGGTTAAAACTTGAGATATTCAATGAGTATGTGAATTCTTTGAGACTAATTCATGATAATTCAGAGGCAGAGCTGAAAAAGCAAGCCATTGAAGAATTGAAGGATTACTTTAAAAAGGACTTAAAATTGTCTATGGATTCCAATTTGAGTGAGCTTTTAATATTTCTTGGAAAAGAAGAGAGATTCAAAGACAACAAACATTTTTCGAAATTAAATAAGCTTGATATTTTGACAGTGTATGACACGGTGATGAAGGGTAACGAATTTGAGTTTAATCAACTTTATAAATATCAAAAACGTCAAGTGTATACACAGGAGAAAATAGCGAGAGAGAACTTCAAGAATTTTTTGAAGAAATTGGATTTCAAGATCACACCGAAGACAAGTTGGTACTCATTTTGTTGCAAAATAAAAGATTCACCAGAATTCAATGATATTCTTGGTAGATCAGGATCATCACCTATTGATTTTTTTTGGGATTTACTCGATGAGTCTCAACAGTATTTAAATCTGCAAAAGAATTTGATCATGTCAAAATTTTTAGAATTGGAAGTATCTAAAGATTCTTATGATTCCTTTGATAAATTTGAAGGTGTATTAAATCAAAATAATCTCAACAATCAAATGAATGAAGATGAATTGCAATATATATATGAAAGAGTGAAAGATGATATTAAAAATTCTGAAAAAACAGAAAATATCAAGAGAGAGCCCAGATCACCACAGATATCCAAACACGATACTGATTCCAATGTCACCACAAAGGCTAGAACTCATGGGGCTAGAGATTTATCACCAGATGCTGTTAGAGAGCTCAACCTGAACTCCTCATACAGAACGAAAAGAGACGAACCATTACAAACAACGACGAAATCTTCTGTGGTGGTGGAAATCAAAAAAGAGAACAATGAAAGTGTTGGAGATTTGGATTATTAATTTAAACGAATACACATTGAATCTAAAACTGTGTACTTTTTTTTTTTGTTTTGCTCGAGGAAACAAGAGGGAGAGGTGATGGAGTATGTACCAATATATTTCTAATTTTGTGTACAATAATATAAATTTGAGCTGGGGGTGTTTTTTGCAAATGAGATGTCGTTATACTCCAAGGCAATCAACAAAATTTGGTGACAAAGCAAATTTATCCATTAGACTCTTGCAAAAATTATAATTGACGTAATGTCCTTTTCAAAAAGTCAAAAAGCAAACATGAACCTCAATTGAAATCAAATTAATTGATGGAAATGCGCCTGAGTTGATAGTTTTAAAAAAATTTGTGACAAGATGTCAATTTGATTTTAGTTTAGGTAAAACTTTGGGGATCATAAAAGTGACAAGATGTCAATTTGATTTCAGTTTAAAATCTTGGATCATAAAAGTGAAAAGATATCAATTTATTTCAATTGGATCATAAAGAATCCAATGAAAATGAGCTCAATTAATATTTTTTGATAAAAGAAACTCCTGATGAGATGATCATCAATGAATCACAATAATAGATGATCATCAATGAATCACAATAATTGATGTCAGAAAAAAAAAAAAAAAAAAATATTGAAATAAACATACATGAAGAAATAGAAGGGGACTATTTATATAACAATAACAATACCAATAATAATAATAGCAACAATAACACCACCACTAGATAAACATTTTTTTAAAAAATAACAAAGAAAAAGAAAAATTATTACACTCGTTCGAATTATTATTATGCGGCTTTTATATCAACGACGGTCTTTTTGGGAAAGACAAACCAAAAAAATAAAAAGACGACAGACAGACAACCCAACTTAAATCAAATCAAGTCGGCAGTACTGTTGAAACGATGATCTTTGACACGATCTCCAGTTAATGAAATCACATTTGTTAAATGATGTACCAAATTTTCAACAGATCCATTCATCTTTCCTGGATCGGTTTCTATCTCCATATCGAGTTCATCAACTTCAGAATTCGTGGAATCAGAATCAGAATCATCTTCGTCATCGTCGTCATCATCGTCATCGTCATCGTCATCGTCATCTTCGTCAAATGAGTTGTCTTCTTCGTCATCGTCATCGCCTCCTTCTTCTACCTCATCTTCTTCCCCATTTATCTCCTCTTCTGCATCTGCTCTTTTACGTTTCTCATCTGCAGCGTTAATAATGCGCTCATTATTCTGCAGTGCCAATTTAGCTAATTTAATTTCCTTAATTTTTCTCATCACCGTGTCCACTATATCTGTCCACTCACGCATTCCACCCATACCTATATCACCACATACTAAAACTTTTTCAACCGGTTTTAATACCGTTATAAATTTGAAATCTTCTGCAAGAATGGACAAATGTTTTTTCGTCATTGGATGTGTATACATTAAAGTGTTCATTGCTGGAGCAACAAAAATTGGTATTGTTGGATTCCACGACCGGACAATTGAAGTCAATAAATTATCACATAATCCATTTGCAATTTTAGCCAAGGTATTAGCTGATAATGGTGCAATGAGTAAGATATCAGCCCATTTTCTCAATTCAACATGCAAGATAGGATCCCCTGGTCTACCAAATGTATTCGACCATTCATCAGAATCTCTCCAAATTTTGACCTCGGATGAAATCTTAGAACCACGTAAAAAATGCTCGGCTGGTTTAGTCACCACCAATTGTATTGAAACTTTTTCTGGTCCATATATTTTTTGTAATTTATCAATGATTAATGGAATCTTAATAGTGGCAACACTTCCAGTAGCTCCAACCAAAATATGAATTTTATTATCATCTTCTCTTTGTAAATATTGAGTAAAGGGCACGACAGGGCCTGTTGGTGAAGCAACTACCGTTTTCAACGTTGCTTTCTTCTTTTTGGATTGCGGAATACTAACCGGTTCTACAAATGTTGGACCACTCAATGTATGGGTTGTATCCGACAGGTCACTGCCCGTTACTGAACTTGGTGATTGAAAGCTAATATTTGAAGAGATACTATTGTTCCTTGATTCATTTATGATGTTGTTGTGATCACTACCCAAATTGGATTTGGGGAAGAATTGCATGTATTCGCCGTTTGATGATCCTTGTCTTGATGAGTAAGGACTTGGTGAGGCCCTGCGTTGTGAGGAATTGTAACCTGATGATGAGCTTCCACCAACAGCTAGTAGTGGATTTGGACTTTGATCGACAGGAGCAGCAGTAGCTTGTGTTGCCGAGGGATTTCTCACGACAGCAGTGTGAGATGGTTGTCTTGAAGTGATTGCACTTGCAGGGGATGATACAGTTGGGTAGTTAGCTCCACCCATATTTACCTGAGATGGTCTTGCACTTATTGAACCTCTATGGGACTTCTCAACTCCTGAGGGGACATTGAATGATATACTATTGGCAAATTTGGTTCCTCCACCTGGAGTTGATTGAAAAGTTGTTGTTGATGATGATGGAGTTTGATTTATTGGAGTTACCAATGTATAAAGAGGGTCAACCACTGCACTCTTTGCTTGTTGTGGGTATTGTTGTTGAAGCAGACTTACAGAAGTTTGCAATTTTGGTAGCGTCTCCACGCTTTTTTGATCTGATTTGTTGAGTATTGGTCTTGGTGGGATCGTAAAAGAAGGCGAAGGTAAAGTTTTCACCGTGGCCGACGGACCATCTGAATGGCCACTATTATTCTCAAAAGATGATGCCATGATTGTGAAATTGTGATATTCTTATGATGATGATGAAACGGATTATACTAATGACGATTTCTAATTTTACTCCTGGTATATAATAATTTTTTTTGTCCTCCTCTCTTAATTTTGTAGCCTTGATAATCCCAAAAAAATATAATAAAAATTCAACTTGTGATCACTCAAATAATTCTGTTTGAAAAACGAGTCAAAATGATGATAGATGCAATAATGAGATGATGATAAATGATGAAAATGAAGAACCTTATGTAAGGTTATATGTGTATTTTGTTGTAATTGTGTTTTGAAATTTGGAGCAACAATTTGGGCAGTAAAGAATATTATTTTTTTATCGTGAGTGACAGACACAAACAAGAACAAACACACTCAAGAAAAACAAAACAACAAAAAAAAATTTGACGAACCAAACAAAATTCAACACAAACAAATAAAAAAATAACAAAGCAACCCCTTATATATATGGCTATAAGTGAGTTGAATGAGTTTTATTTGATCAACTAATCTGGAATTAGATTAATCGATTGGATGGATGAATAGATGAGTGGGGGTGAGAAATGGTTTTACTTCAAACACAAAGTGTCCTTTATGTGAATAGTATATGAGCTATAGTAAATGTGTTCCTTCTTTGTTATTGTGACTTGAATTGTTTGGTAAAAGCAATTTATTACAAATAAATTTTTTTTTTGTTTGTTTGCGTAAAATTTTCTTTCTCAAAGAGAGAGAAATATTTTCACGTGAGAATTTAATTCAAATTAGGCGAAGTTGTAATAACAGAGCAATTTATTAAAATATTTTCTTTGTTGCTATTCCCGCCCCCCGGGGAAAATATCATCAACCAACGGTTTAGTCCTTCCTATCCTTCACGTATTATATACACTACCACTACTAAAAATTACTATACAAAATTTGTCCCCTCCTCACTCTTGAAGAACTGTTAAGTAACAAACAAAAATAATTGCGCCATCTATTAAGAGATCGGTCCTGACAAGTCCTCGATGTATATATACAATCTTCAACATGGATAAATCAGAATGAATTCTTTTAGAAGAAGAAGAAATATACATGTGCATATACATTTTGAGACTTTGAAGTGTGCGTACATGCCTGAGGTGAAAATTGGTTGCTTCTGATGATGCTCCCATTTATCATCATCTCATTCATCATGTTCAGCCACTAATCCCTGATGATAAGACATATTGATCTGCTACATCAACTAGACGTACGTCAATTTAAAAAATGTATAATTAAAATGATTATGTATGCTAAAATGATAGATAAAAAATAGTTTCACAGCGTATTGGAGTTGTTTATGGATTTGTCATTAACACCACGAGTAACTCTTTTGCGATGATCAGAGTTCACTTCAGTTTTTCTCCTAATCAATTCTTTTAAACTTTCATTTTGTAACCTTTCAGCACCTCTATGATAATTTAGTGATGATCTCGTAGATTGTGGAGCAAGTTCGATTGTTTTCTTGTTTCTTATAGATTCAAAACTGATCTGTGATAATTTACTTTGTCTTTTCATCGATTTGGACTCCAAATTTTGAAAATATGGATTCCAATCATATTCTTCATTTTCTAATTCTTTGTCCCTTTCAACTTCATTACTAGTGACAAAGTATTCAAAAAAGTTTCTGATACTGCGTTTCTTCTTGGCCAAAGTATGATCACCAAATCTTTTCCGCTTATTTAATTTCACAGTATCAGAATTGATTGGATTACCAAAAATGTCCAAATTTGGTTCCTTTTCAAGTCGATCCATATCACTATCGATATATATGACACCATTTTCTCCTAAATATCTTTCTGTCAAGTTTTTGTGTGGACTTTCCGAGAGGTAACCAGTTAAAATGCTCCTTTGACAAGTACTTGTCGGTTGATATCCTGGAAATAAACTTCTCAGAGAAAACTTATGTTTCAACTTAGCTTCCCCTAAATCTTTTGTTGTGATTGGAGTGATGACTTCATATGATGTTGTTCCTTGCAACAATCCAATTTTTTCCAGTCTTGACGGATCTGTCACAACATCATCCACCAGATCTTTCATTTTTCTTCTTCTTCTGAAACTACCGCTCAACCCCTTATGCATCACCGAATATTTTGCAAAGAACCCTTCATTCCTCTGTGTGTTGGTATCAACTGGTTGTTCATCTTCTGTTGCAAGAGCGCAACTATGAAAATTCATCTCTTCCAGATTTTGTTCAAATGAAAAAGTGGTTTCAGCATCATCGGTATCATTATTTATCACTCTACCATCAAAGAATTCTCCCACCTCGTGGTCCTCTTCCATTTTTGAACCATTTGCTCCTAATGTTGTGTTTGAAGAGACTTCAATCCTGTCATCTAATTTGCTGATGTTCATGAATGAATACAGTCCAGAAGTGCAGCGCCGTTCACGCTTATTGCCATGACAAAATTTTATATCATCACCAACCAAGGTACATTCCCCTGTACTCGCACTTCTCTCGTGAAAATCACTCTCTGTGTTGGTATCACTAGAATTACTGACATCATCGTCATCATTATCAGCATGTTTTTCAGATTCAACCTCAATTCTTTTCAAACCTGTAGTGATTTCCAACTCTTCATCCAACTGTCTCTTACGCTCATTTTTGTTACCTTTTAGCCACTTATATATGACCCATGATTTATGTCTTCTTACACGCATATCTCTCTTACCGCCATTGGTTTCTTGTAACTTTTGTTCTTTAACAACTGTTTTCAATTCCGGTGTCCTTATCCATGACGGGTAATCACCTCCAACAATTGCTTGTTTGTTTATTCCCGATTTCAGTGTTATTTCATTAGCAGTTATAGGTGGTGGTGTCAATCTCAATGGAGAATATTCCAAAGGTGATCCACAAGGAGTTGGTATTCTGGTCACTCTAGTATATTGTAATTGTTTCCCATAGCGATTATTGATGCCATTTTTAGAACCATCATTGGTTGGAAGTGCCGCTGTATATAGTGGATATTGTTGTCTTAATTTTTCGTGATCCATGTCCATAGTGTTGGTGATGACACACCTTAGTTCAATTTATACCTTTGAGATAATTCAACCTTTGCGGATCAATGCAAATTTGTTTGATACGACTCAAAGACAGGAAGTTGAGTCGATATGATTTGTAGTTATGATTTGTATATCAAAATATTAGCAATTGGGACAACTGTGTTTCTTTAGCATAAATTTGTACAATCAAGTTGGGAACTTATAAGTTGATGGATCCATCGATTTTGTGTAACCATTTTTATTATTTTTCTGTCCCACACGCTAAGCGCCGCATAATTTTTTTTCGTTTTCTATGATCGGGTTCAGATATAAATAAATGGTAAACAAACCACTCTTTGAAGGATAAAATCCGAGAAATATTAGTGTATGCGATAGAAAAAAAAAAACAGATTCAATTCGGTAAAAAGCTCAAAACAGTGTTATATCGATTTCACTTAAATGTCACTCAGGCATGTTATTGACAATGTTGTCTCTTCTCAGAAACTTGGCAAAGACGTCCTTATATCAATATGCCGGAATTGTGGATTTCGTATGTCTCGAGATTGATGTTAGTGTTGTTACTTGTTGATCAGTTGCACGTTACTAATATACAATAAACCCACACTACTAATAGCTTTGACGTCAAGTTTCACAAAATCAGAATTGATAGAGATTATTTCAAAAGGCTTACAAGAACCTTCCTTAATCTATAACAGAACATCTCATATAACAAAACCACAGCTCAATATATTATCGATAGACATGGGGATCAAAAACTTTTCATATTGCAAATTTCTGTTAGACGCATACAATCCTTTCAAAGGTCCTATCATAGTGAATGAATGGCGCAAATTGAACTTGTTGAACTGGACAAATAATCCATTAGACTTTGAATTCAATCCCAAGAATTATTCCCAACTTTCAAATGCAGTCGTCTTCAATTTAATTTTATCCGAGGAGGCAAAACAAATGGACAAAGTGCCCGATTTGATATTAATTGAGAGACAAAGGTTCAGGAGTATGGGAAGCGCCAGTGTATTAGAGACAGTAATAAGGTCAGCTGTCTTGGAGAATATGATATACTCTACATTGACTGCTTTGAAGGAATACGACAAAAAATTCAAATACTTATTGCAATCATCCTCACCGTTAATAATGACTAGTTATTGGGAGAGTTACAAGACATCAGACAAGCAAAGGTTTGATAAAATCAATTTTTCAGCAAAGGGGCAGCGGATCGATTTAGTCTCGAATTGGATTTTAAATTCTGGTAAAAATCTTGTCATACCTTCAATTGACGATGACATTAGAGCCAAAATTTTAAAGATTAAGAATCATTCGAGGAGATTATACGAGATTGTAAATCATTTAGGTGAAGCAGAATCGACAAGAACTTCATCTGAGAAACAAAAGGGCGATGATTTAGCTGATTCGTTACTACATGGTATCACTTGGTTGGATTTTGAAAAAAATAAGACACGACTTGGTAACGTTTTAAGAGATCATCCTGACGCGTTACTCGATGAATTAAGGGCAATTGAATCAAGCCATGTCAGTGAATTAAATGAGGTGACCAAATTTCATATGCAATCCCAAAAAGTTCAATAAATTATGCGACTAAAAAACAAAAATCACTCCACAACCTCATGTAATTGTAGTAATTTTACGATCAACTAATAAATTTAAAAAATGTACACACAATTTCTTTGACGCAAAAAAAAAAAAAAAAAAAATTAAAAGTGACACGAAGGAAACAACGAAAAGTTAAGTTTCAATGGATGCCTTCAATTTAATAAAAGGTTGATCAATTTTCCTATTTTCACTATTCGTTAAGACTTTGCTAGGTTGAAGTGTTGGGCTCCAAAAAGATATTAGAAATCACTTGGTTATGAAAGTTCGTTCCTCACTATTTCAACTGTCAAGCTTGTGCTTGGTATTGGCCACAGCGTTCATGTTCTGGAAGACATTGGCATTGATCACCAATTCTCCTTCACCAATTGTTGTTGTATTATCAGGTTCTATGGAGCCTGCATTCCAAAGAGGTGATGTGCTATTTCTTTGGAATAGAGATAAATACTATGATGTTGGTGATATAGTTGTTTACAATTTAGATCAAAGAGATATTCCAATTGTTCATAGAGTCTTAAGAGAACATAAAGTTATACCAACAGAACAAGAGATGGCTACACATGAACTGAAGAGAAAGATGAAAAAATCTAAAAAATTTAGAAATCAAATCTTGAAACCTTCACAAAAATTGTTGACTAAAGGTGATAATAATCCAACGGATGATTTACCATTGTACGGTCCTTCAAAGATGTATCTAGATAGAGATAATGATGTGATAGGCTCGGTGAAAGGCTACATTCCAAAAGTTGGTTATGTGACCATCTTCATCACAGAAAATGTCTATTTCAAATACATTTTAATTGGTTGTATATGCTTATCTTCGCTACTCTCAAATGACTGAATAAATGACTAAATTTTTTGATAAATTGATAAATTTCAAATACAGTTTTGCAATTATTGTAATCTCGTAGATTTTCAACTGTTAATTATTGTAAGGGGCCTTTCTCTCGTGAACGGTTTTGGGTTTGCTGGTCCCAATATCAATATGAACTTTGGATATCATACTATGTGCCAAATGATATGTTTGATTTCGGCGTTATTGGACATCTTTGTATATAATATAATATAGAATTATTCTCTTCAACTCATGTAACAATATGAGTTGAGGATATCTCTAAACATTTATATATACGAGTAACTAACTAAACTAAGATGTTGCATTGATCACATAAGCGGCGTAACGCCAAGCCATAGACGCAAAGGATTGATATAATGAAATGCCTTATGAGCATTCCATCAATATTCTAACATAACCCCTATTTTCTTTTGTGATCAGTTGCAACGTCATCGTCATCATATTCCTCAGTAATCTGTCCAATGGTATCATCATCTTTCTTCATACCAAGAATCTTCCGCAAGTGATTTTTTAATCCATTCACAAACTTTTTTTTCATACAAGTACACGTTTGTTTTATATAGTCTTTTATATCTTTTCTTTCACATTTGGATAAGAAGGTTTTTTTGTTAACTTTTTCCGAGCTTACCTTGTGTGAACCTTTTTTTATTAATCAAATGCCTAAAGTTAAAGTTACAATTCGATGTAAGTACAAGTCCAAATGTTTATGAGTGAGGTGAACACCGAAGGTGTGAACGAGCTGCTTTTGGCACTGTGTTTTAGAGGTTCTAACCACATTCCGTAAGATGTAGAGTGTTAAGTGCCTTGCTGTTTGGTATAAGGCTGTTCCCCAGTTGTTGTGGTGTAGTGGTATGTGAAAAAAAGAGAGGGAAACCATAAGACAAAAGTATTTAATTCTAGGATAAGGGAGAGACTGTTAGAATATTAATGGAAAGCTCATAAGGCATTTCATCATATGAATCCATTGCGTCTATCGCTTGGCGTTGTTTTTGTGTATTTGAGGTGGATGTGAATTCGATCATCACAATCAATTACTTGGTGTGAAGTGGTGCAAAACTAGTGTGAGGAAGATGAGAGTGATGAACATCAACAGGATATTAAGCTGAGGTATTGTTGCTGAAGTTGAGTAGAAAAGTGAGAGATATGTGGGGGTATTAGAGACGACGAATTAGCTGCGGATGCTGACAGTAGCGTTGCGATTAGACTTCACTCAAGAAATGGGTTAGCGTGGTTGCACATGTGATGTTACTTAATGTACACAGCTTAGCTTAGCAGCCGAAGATTGGGAGGCAAACAAATTGAGGAGGTGGTAATGCAAATTTTGAGAATAAGACAGCATGAGTCGAGTCGGTTGATTTCAATGATTGTAAGAGTGCTGCTGATTGGTTATCAGTTATCATCATTACAGTTTTATCTCCCGTTCGCGTACTTCTCATCAGCCATTGTCTTTCATACAGGGCATAAGTGGATGTTTGAGTGCCAAACCAGTTGACTGATATGTACAGAGCTGAGATGGTGGCAGGGGAACATCAATAATAGATCAGAGTTCCTTTTTTATGGATTAGGAACTGCAGAGAAGTAAGTCTAGAAACACCACAAAATACATTACTCGCACTAAACACAAATCCAATAATCATTCTTACATATAAATTGATATTCTTTTCAACGCAATCATGAAGCAAAACTTCTTACACCTATGCAGAGGAGAACAATAATTCCACCAAATAGAAAAGCTCTCAGGAATATCTTCGCATTTGACGCAGAAACCAGTTCTGTGTTGCTCGTAACTCCTATACCTTTATCAAACAACCTAATGAACTTCGAAACTTCTTCAGCATACATCTGCGTTTACCACCAAAACTAAGGCAAATAACACTAAACAAAGCTTGTGTACCTTATGAGAGCTAACAGCTCCGGATCTCAATGGCCCGAGAATGGAAGAATTGGGATACCTGTAACCTTCCATTTGGCCACAGTCATATATAGCTGCCAAAGAGTGACTGATCGGGTCAGTATTGCCACTATCTCCACATCTGAATACTTCCATGACGATAAATGACTTTTGATTTGTAAAATTTTTGACAATTATTGAAAAAGCTCAGTATTAATTTAACAGTTGAAGAGCACACTCCAGAGTGAAGATAAATTTAAGAGTTGAAGAGCAGAACTTGTTTCAAAAGATTTTGAAAATCAGCTCTATATTATATACTAAGATTAGATCTCGGTTAGGGCTTATCTCTGATAACAGAAAAAAATATTTACCCCAAAAAATAGTGAGCCCTTCTTTATTATTCTCTTGGCAGTTTTTGCTGGATAAAAGTTTGTGCTTTCCGAGATCAAAAAGACCTCGTTCCATGCGACTTCTGCATTTGCCATCTTTGTGCGCTTTTGTATAATGCAATAATTTACATTACTTTCTCGATCATATATTGACTACCGAAGTATTGAGCTATTCAACAAACGTGATTCTGTCTATGTGTTTCAAGAGTTGGAATAAATTTGAAGCAATAGTTTCTATAAAACTAAAAAAAACAGCTATCTTTAAAACTTGAAACTTCATGGTCCTGCACACTTTGTTGTGGAATTTTGATTTTTTAGAAGGAAAAATGTTAGCATATTTTTTTTTGCTGCCAGTTCCATTGATTAGCTGCTCACAGAGATACCCGAACATGATAGTTGATTGGGGAGGCTCAGCGGCGGCAGATCACCTCATTCTGGTGCATGATCTTCTAGGTATGACAAGCCTTTATAAAGAAAGAAGATAACAGAGCCATTCATTGGACGACAAAACGCCGCCCCAAACTTCCGTTTTGGGAAAATAATATTGCCGTTATAAACCACAAAACAAATTCTTTCGTAAATGGCACTATGGCCGAGCGGTTAAGGCGAAAGACTTGAATTGTAAAACATTTCTTGGTTATCTTTTGGGATTTCCCGCGCAGGTTCGAGTCCTGCTGGTGTCGTTATTTTTTTGATCACTTACAATCAAGTCTATTAGAAGTGTGACCATAATGCCCACAATTATAGCACTTGACGTCTTTTAACAGAAAAACACGACGTGTCAGCCCCAGTGTCAATTAGGAAAAATTTTGTGAAAGAATTCATGGGAGTAATTAAAGGTGTGAGTCTGGCCTCGCTTAAGTAATTTTTTTTTTGGTTCCTTTTGAGCAGTAAAATTCGTTGCATGTTGATGCTATCGACAACATTTCTTTTGAACATGATTATTATTCGTAATGCATTTTTTTTACCGCAATTCATTATCGTTTCACTTTCATTCTTTGATTTTTGGAAATTTCCTACCATTTTCTTCAACTCCCTTCTATGCTTTTGTTGTTTTTCTCATCAACTTCCTTTTCTAGTTGACGGATAATCGGCATGTGAAGCTATCCATCCACTGTATTAGATTAACGCCCATTTCGGAATCAGGAATCCCCTCATTGCAAGAACTGGGACATTAACACTTCTTCAGTTTATTACTTGTTATATGGTCTATATATAAGTTTAATCGAAGATGATCTAACAGTTGAAAAATTTCATTATCATATTATATCACATCATCAGCGTTACGGTTTCTAATTTTTGAATGCTTGATGGACTATTACTCATTAAAATATTCTTTTGTAAATGCCTCCCTCCCACTTTCCAATGAAGTAGTACATTCACACCCAGGAGGGGACTAATGGACAGTTGTTGAAAATCTGGAATCTCCCTTGCTTTGATGAACAATGAGCCAGGGGGTCCTACTTTATTGGTAATTTCCAATAGCAATGCTTTTAGTTAGGTGCATTTGTTCAGGAGAAAACTGACCGGACCGTATCCTAGACCTTACAAAGTAGTTTGTGGAGGACTGTCGACTTGAATTCTGACTAAACTTTTTTGAGTGAGAATATTACCGTTAAACAAAGTAGCAACATCATCACTTTACGAACTTCAAGAAGGAGAGGGAGCGATTACTTAGTTACCTCAGACTTTCGAAGAATGAAACATAAATATTTTTTCGATAATTCGCAATTTACTATTTGAGGAAGCCCAGCTTTCAACAATAAATTAGCTGAAAAGAAAATTACACATTGCTCGACATCCGCTTCTTGAAACCAACTGACAAAACTATTTCAATTTAATTTCGATGAGCTCGATCCTTTGGCTACATCTTCGACAATTGAGACATTTTCCTTTTCGTCGAATATTGAGGAGTCTGAAACCTCCAAATCTGCCTCTATTTCTCTCTGCTTGTCCAACTTGCGATGAGCAAAAATGGTGAAGAACCCATATGAAGATCCGATGACATAAGCTGTCATTGGGACAACCATCAAAACTCTATGACTGTTTTTGATACCAGAGTCAGCAACAACCCCAGTGAGGGGAGATATCAACATGGCACCCGAGATGCTCATAACAATCAACGATCCACCGACCTTGGAGTGTCTTCCTAATCCTCTAAGACCCATACCAAAGATGGTCGAGTAACAGCAAGCTTCGAATAGGAAGATGATCATGTAACAACCGATACCCGCCTTTCCTGGAACTGCTGCAGTGATGGCTGCAAATACCGCACACATCACCAATGAAACGGTCAAGATGTACTGTGGCTTGATGTATCTCAACAAGATGACGGTTAAGAAACGACCGACCGTAAAAATAGCTTGCCCCACGGACAAGTAACTTGAACCTAATGAATGTTTGACATTGGCGTTATAAAAACTGTAATTGATAAAGGAAGAAGCAACAGCTACTTGAGCACCAACATACATGAATTGTGCCAAACAAGCCCAGAACAATGGATACAATTTCCATAAAGGTTTTGTATCATCATATATACCATCCGCCACTTGCGAAATTCTATGCAAGTCTTCATCCGTTGCTTCTGGTAAATCGATCACAAACATGAAGATGAAAGCCAAGAGAAAGACGAAAACCCCAATAGCCAAATAAACCCATTGCACTGTTCCCAAATCGTTTGCATTCTTTCCTGTGAAGAACGTATTCGACAGAATTGCTGGAGCAACAACGGACCCAATACCGTTAAAACCTTGAGCGAAATTGATTCTCATCTCCATATACTTTGGAGGACCCAATAAACTTGCAAAGGGATTAGCACTGGTTTCCAAAGTGGCCAATCCACAACCGGCAACAAACATCACACCACAGAATCCTCCAAATACTTCGTACTTTGCACAAGGCCAAAACATGAAGCTAGCAACACCAAAGATACATAATCCGACAACAAAGGTGATTCTATAACCATACTTTCTTAAAATGTAACCAGAAAAAGTTGGTGGAGATACGAAGTAACCACCGAAATAGGCAACTTGTAAGTAGTAGGATGTTTGCTGGCTGATATTAAGCAGTGATTGGAAATGCGAGTTCAACGTGTCAAGAAGTCCATAAGAAAAACCCCAAAGAAAAAACAAAGATGTGACAAAAGCGAATGGTGTGAGGGATTGCCTAAAAGTGATATCAACTGCAGTCAAGCCTCTCTTTTCATAAGAATCAGGACCATAGTGGCCAAATCTGAGGATTTTACTCTTGATACTCATTACTTCCTTCCTTCTAATATGTAAATTAACTAATACACGAAATTCTAATCTAGTGACAAAGTATGAAGCAGCGCAACTCGACCCAGTTATATACAAGTGATAAGAAACAATAAGATGGCCGATCAGTAGTTGACTATTTGTGTGTCACGGAATTCTAAGATTCTCATACTAATAATAATAATAATTACAATAATAATAATAATAATCTTAACAATAACAATAAATAAATGGATGACACAATTGAAAATTTCAATTAGAATTTGCCCTCGAGAAAGTGTTGAATAATCAGATCCAATGTAAGTTCGCTTGTTTGTTACGCCGAGTTCTTAGTGGGAAATGAGGAGAACATTCTGTATCATTTACATCTATTCAACTTTGTCAGTTGTTCACTTGAATATTTATTTGCTGCAAAAAAGTGGGTGAGGCAGGTCAGCCCTTCACTCGGAGGGAGGGCTCTGTTTTTGCACGCTGACGTATTTCTTGCCTGCAGATTTATCCTTTTTTATTACACAATTTTGTGGGGTAAGTCAAAAAAACAGAAAAAAATTGCCATACACTTACGAACTGCCTGCCCAATGTCTCGCTTATTGACTGATTTTTCCCGGTCCTTAGAAAAAAAGAAGCGTGGGTATCACCATAACATAGTTCCCAGCGTTCGAGCTATTATATAGCGAGGTGTATCCCCACTTACCTAAGTATCTTTTAATGATTTGTCTTCGTTTGCTGTACGTTCTAAGAAAGGAAAGGAAGGAAAAAATAAAAAATGTCATGCATTGATCCAATTTCAAAACCATTTAGAAAACTTGAGCCCGGTCTTTCGAGTATATCTCCGTTGGTCCTTGGAGGTGCTGCCTTCAGCGAGCAATACACACTGGACCCTGCGGCACTATCAGCAGAAGACATATTGATGTATGCATTTCAGCATGGTATTAACGCTATAGATACTTCCCCTTACTATGGTCCATCGGAGATTATCTTGGGAAGGCTGTTGGCAAATCTCGTTGCTCAAGAAAAAATCAAAAGGGAAAACTTTTACATCTTTACAAAAGCTGGTAGAATCAGATTAGATGAGTTTGATTACTCCCCTGATTGGATTGAGACCTCTGTACGTCGATCACTTGAACGTTTCGATACGAATTATATTGATTGTGTTTACTTACACGATGTGGAGTTCCAAACGGAGGTTCAGGTTTTAGATGCTTTGAAAAGATTGAGGCTTTTGAAAGATCAAGGTTTGATCAGAAACTTTGGTATCACCGGCTATCCTCTCGATTATCTTTACCATATTTGCAAAATCAGTTCCGAGAATGAAGATATCGGACCCTTAGATGCCATCTTATCATATTGTAATTTGAACTTGCAAAATAACTTGTTGTTGAAGTGGTATGATAAGTTCATGAGTACCGGGATTAGAATGCTAAATAATGGTTCAATTTTATCCATGTCGTTGTTGTCATCTCAAGAAACAAGATCTTTTCACCCTGCATCAGAGTCATTGAGAAGCAAGTGTAAACAATTATCAGACAAGTTAGCAGAGCAGGGCTTAGAGATAGCTGAAGTTAGCACGCGTTATGCGTTCGGAAAATACGTGGGTAGGCGTGGGGCAACAATCATTGGATGTTGTAGTGTTGGCGAAATCGAGAGTGCATTAAAACAATATTGGAAGGTTTATCATCATATTGACACGGAAGATGATCTTCTTTTGTTTGAAAAATGCATCAGCTTCTTAGAAGAGTTTCATAATCAAACTTGGAATAGCGGAATCGATCACTTCTGATTTGAATGATAGCCCATAAAAACATGTCTAAAAGACCTTACAGCATACCATATAGTACACCATATCAGCAAAATAAAATTTCAGTTTGACAAATGTTCTGAGGATCACATCGACGTGATACCATGCTATCTCCTATGATGGGCCGTCTAATTATGTACTCTCATTGCGGTAGTAGTTAACACCTTTTCGTTAAATGATAAGTAAGATCGCGAAAATAAATCCCAAAAAAAAAAGTAAACAAATAAAGTGTATAACGATCAAACTTTCACGTTTTATGCTATGATGAACAATGCCTCCACCCAAACATAAGTCCAAAAATCAACAGTTTCGATATCAGAAAACGCGATTGAATTCTTTCCACACGGGAGTGGTTCTTGGGAAGACGAAGAAGCTAGTTGCATGGCCAGACTCTCACTTGGACATTGACTCATTGGCGACTCTGGGGTTCTATTATCAGCCAACATTATCTCATAAGGATCAGATACAATGCTTTTACTGCTCTAAAAAGATCTTTGGCTTGAAGGGAATGACAGAAGATGCAATTTTGGAGTCATTGAATTGCAACTATGTCAAACTAATAAAGTTTATCAGAGACAAAGATGATGCCGATAGCGTACTTAATGATCCAATGAATGCTGATTCAATACTGTTAAGATTATCCACATTCGATCAATTTCCACATTCCAAACCAACAACAGACTCGCTAGCTAAAGCTGGCTTTATTTTCACCCCCAGTACAGAGGGCGATGATTCAACAACTTGCATCTACTGTCTGTGTATATTAGACGGATGGGAAGAAGGTGATGACCCTATAGCTGAACATAGGCTGAGAAATAGTCACTGTCAAATGTTCAGCAATGATAATCATGGCAGTGCTACAGAAGAAGAAGAAGAAGAGGAAGAGGAAGTAGAAAAATCACTCCCAACTAATAAGAATGTGTCAGGGTCGCATCCTCAAAGTGAAATTGCTCTATCAGACGATGACTTTCTTCCCTCATCGCAAACGGCCAATTCACAAAAACCAAGGAGCAAAAACAAGTATGGTACCTCAAGGATAAAAAAGAACAAGATTGTCACTAGCAGTAGTAACCCTGCCTCAAGTTTTATGGATCTCTCTCATACAGCAACAAGAGAAAAACGTAAAAGTTGGTATCGTGAGGAAGTCGAAAAGAAGAGAAAATCGGACGAGTTCCAATCGGATGATGATTTGGAGAATAAGGTGAAGGTATTCAAAAAGATCAAGGACGATTTGCATGACGAAAGCTTGATTGAAATATCTGCAATAGAAGCAAAATCAAATAACGGTGCCATAGATGAAAGAAACTCTCAAAATGACATTGACCAGGCTAGTGTACCCCCGTCTGCTCCACAATCACCCACAGTTTCACCTCAAGAGCTTCTGCAACTAAATATTGTTAAATCCCAATTGAACCACGAAAATTTGGCTGATGGTGATTTACAGATGTCCCAGGAGTTACCAACCTCTTATGATGAATCCAATCGTAGGCCAAAGACAGGGAATGTGCTTGAAGAAAATTTTGGTGATATCGTACACGCGGAACAGGACTTCGCGGAAGACATCACTCCGTCTGAACACTCTCAACAAGCTCTCGTCGATCAGTCCGAGGGTGACTTCGACCGTGATATGGACGAGGGGAAGTTGGACTACCCTAAGGGAAAAGCCGACGAAGCTGTAAAGGATGTGAATCTGCTACCAGATAATTTATTAGACATAGTTCAAGATGTAGAAACCAAAATTTCTAAACAAGACTACAAACACAAAAGCACCAATACTTCAGAAATTGAAACTGTGCCCATTGACGATGGTGATAATGATGCTGCACTAATGGATTACACAGAAGATCCTGTTGTCCACAGGCGAAGAAGGCGCGGAACAAAACTGAAGGAAGCAAATGACAAACCAATCGATGTGACGTCAGTAGAATATGTGGACAAGATCGAAGAAGGCCACCGAGAAAGCGTGCCCCTACCTTCAGAACCTTCAGAAGAGAATGTTGTGTTGTCCCAAAGTGATTCAGTTGATGTTGCAGACAAATCGAGTCTTTCCAATGATTCAGGGTCTCAAGAATTAGAGGAACCGGCACCACTTCTCGATAAATATGGAATGGATGCTGCATCAATTATTGAGGTAGAAGAAGCTGAAAATGATAGCGGCATAGCTGGACGAACAAGGACGAGATTATCAATGATCCCTCTCAAATCTCCGTTAAAGTTCCGTGAATCTGAGGAGATGGTGACTGAAGAAGGTTTAAAGTCTAAATTGAAAAGAAAAAAGCGACTCTCCCCGATAGGCGATTCTTCACAATCCAATTCCGCATACAAAACTCGCAAATCCAATTCTACAAAGACAGCATCCCTTTCCAAACTGCTACCAAGAACACTGGTTGAAGCCAATGTTGAAAATCAAAATTTGCCGGAGACTGCTCGAAGAAAAACAAGATCATCAATTGCTCCTAAATCTTCACCAGAGCTAAATGAGCAGATTGCCGAAATAACTGACATATCCAAAAACCGAAAGAAAAGTAGTACTCGCAGCTATACATCAATTGCCTTACCAAAGAAAGCAATGAAAAGGAAAAGGTCAGTAAAGAAGAAGCCTTTTACAACTTCTGATGTTAACTTAGATGAAGAACACCTTATAGAGGCTGCTGAAAGTGACGTATTTCTGCAGCCATCTCAGCTGAGCTCAAGAAGAGAAATCTCAAGCGGCTCAATCATTGGTAGTCCTGATGCAAATGATAGGGCCATCCGTAACAAGAAGAGAACCTCATTGATGAAGATGATAAAAGAGAGGCATGCTAAGTTGTTAAGTGGTAATCAAAGGGATAACAGCACTCTTAGCAACAAGGAGCAAACGGGACATAAGTTCAAAAACAAAGATGATACAGAACATGTGAAAACGCCAATCAAGTCACCGTTGAAGTTGAACAAGTTAATAGATCGCGAAGTTGTGGATATCTTCAGCAGAAGCTCACCTGTCAGACTGGATAGTGAAAATCAAGAAATTACCTCTATCAATGGGCTGTCTCTGAATGAGGAGATTGATAAGACTACAGATGATGTTCCGGAGAAAGACGACGAAAAAGCATTCGGCTCAATATTCAAGATAGAGAAGGAGACAACGCCATCTTTAAGACCTTACCCCCCACCTGCTTCTCCACCTACAAAGAATCATGCCACCAGTGGCGCGGCTGGTGCAATTCTGCTCATAGTGCTGCCAACAAAGATGCCTCTGACAGCGAAAACTGATGACAATGACCAAAGTGGGGAAGATGTTGGGGATGGCAACGATCAGTTGCTGATAAAACCTACGCTTCCACTTAAGATTGTTCCCCGCAGGGAGTCTGCCGATAGTATACAAAGTCGCCGGTCGTCTTTACTGGAATTACCCTCTCAGAATTCGTCAAAGAGGCCATCACAAATATCTCGAAGATCGACGTTGCGATTGTCTATTCCACCTTTACAATTCAGTGATCAGGCGGTTGTTGTGTCGCCTGTTAATACCGCAAGGTTCGAAATTAGCAAGATTGACGATGATGTGATTTTAGCAGATGATGATATCAAAAGTGGTGAGGGTACCGGGAAGATCAATATCCTTGATGAGGTTGAATTCCAAGAAAGCTCACGTAGAACTAGCAAGTTGATGGAAAATGAGGAGATAAATGTGAACCATTCTTCGTCCCCTAAAGTGGCACCGATCAGTGGTATTATATCTGCCAATGATGTCATCCCTGAAGGTCATGGCAGTGACGTCTTGACTGATGAAGATATGGCTATTCCTGGGGCAATTGATGAGTTCAATGAATCTACAAACAATACGTTTGGTGATTTCGATGAAAATAAAAAAAATCTTGACGACAATGATAATGGCACCCCGAAAGGGTCATCTCTCACTACTAATGACTCCATGAAGTCTTCCACTCCTTTGAACTTACTGGGTGCTGAGGCAGAAAGTACTTCATTAGAGATTAATTCGGCAGACGTCCCAAACAATGAACAAAAAGGCCCCGAAAAGAAAAATGATTCGGAAAAGGAATCAGAAGCTACCCCTACCGTGCCGATTGGTGTTGATGCCAATGATGACGCGGAAAGGCTTATGCATCATCAACAACACTCTGAGACGACGCTTGATGGAAATGAGATTGGGGCTACATCAGGTCATCATATAAACGAAGAACCAACTGCAAAACAGGAACAAGCTATAAAGGATCTTGGTGAACTTCAAAGTCAAAGCGAACTCAAATGGGATCCAGCGGAGCCAACCTTATTAGATCAACTAATCAGTGATATTGATTCATCTGGAGATTACTTTACTAAGATCACATCTACACAATATGAATCCTTGAACGATGACTTGGAAGGTGAATTAACTGAGTTTATTGCCCAAATGCCTGATGACGAGTTGCATATGACTGTTAAAGAGTGGGTATTGCATAACGCTACCCAACTGAGATCTTTGTTAGAGTCGAGTATGGATCAGATGTTAGACGTTTTCAAAAGAGAGGGTGAGAGGCTGTTACAAGTGCTAGAGAAATTACCTGTTAAGGAGACTAGTGATGACGAAAACGATGATGCTTTAAGGAGTGAACTTGAGGATCCAGCAGCAGCAATTTAATGAAAATAATGATAAAGATAAAAAATTTTAATAGTCAATAGCAGTAAAACGCTTTTATCTCACACAGTAAAAACTCAAATACAAAGATCACACTGATTTTTAGACCCTCTATTAAAATATATAAAAGCTAAATTTCGTCACAAACAGTCTTTTCCACCTCAATCATCTTCCATCTCTTCGTCGCTAATATAATTTCCCGCAATTTCTTCAGTCGGCAAGCCCTGCACAGTCCTAAAAAAAATAGGAGGTGGCCTGTATCCCTGGATTTGATTGGCGTTCACTGCAAACCTTTCTGCTCTTGAACCTATGATATTCCCACTACGGTCAACATTCACTAGACCTAAAGTTCTCCTCATTTGAACGTTTTGCTGTTGTTGTTGTCGTAACAATTGATGTTGTTGTAGTAATTGCTGTTCGTGTGGATTTCCAATATCTGAGAAATTTGGATCTATAGCCCATATCAAGCCGTTTACACCTACATCATTGTCATCTCTCATTAATGGAATTTGATCAATGCCAACAAGGCCGCCCCTTGTCTGTGCCAACATTTGTGTGATCATTCCATGTAAAAAGTTTCTCAATGCATCGACCCCTTTGCCAGAAAAGACACAGAACAATGCCTTTTGATTTTCGTTGAACTCCAGAGGTGGTTGCCTGCAAAACTTGGTGATATCTTGCCTCAAGAAAGCCGATATTCCGGTCAATGACAAATGAGTCAATTTTGGACAAGCCATTAACAATTTGTAAACCGGTATTATTCCAATTTGCGTGCAATAGGACAAATGTACTCTCTCTAATGTATCTTCACAAGAATGCCTGGAGTTTGCCAATGCTTCTATTCCTAAGTCTGTGATGTTGACACATTTGACGAGCCCGATTCTTCTCAATCTCGGTAGTTGGGCCATTTCAATGAGTGTATCGTTCGTAAGTTGGGAGCAACAAGCAAAATCCACATACTGCAAACGATGACAGTTCTTTATTAATGCGGTAGCACCAAAATCTGTGATATTGGAGCAATGCCCAAGATGAATGTAATGAAGACACTTCCCTAGCTCTGAGAGATAGCGGCACGACGCGTCAGTTATACTGGTACATTTCGAAAGACCGACATTTCTTAGTCTTGGTGCGATTGTCACAAGTCTTTGAATGGCTTTGTCACCAATTAATTCACACGAAGTAAATTCGATCACTCTCAATTTATCAAGACATGGTTCTTCTGGCAATAAGTCAAAACACTCATATGATATGTTTCTATTTTGCGATATCTTAAACTCCCTCAACTGCTCTAACCTGCTGAATAGCACCTTCAAAGAATTATCAGTAATTTGTGAACAGCCTTGTATATCTAGCTCCACCACATTGGGACAATTTTCTACCAATTTTAATACAACTTCATCATCTATGGCAGAACAGTCACTGAATCGTATCCTTTTCAACATAGGACAACTGGAAACAAGATTGATCACAGCTTCTTTGGATACATTTCTTGATCCAGGTGCGTATAACCCCTGTAAGCGATGGCAATTCTTAGCTAAAGCATTATACATATCATTGTTTATATTTTTTAGAGCCGTCAAATCGATCGACTGTAACTTGGAGCAACTATTCAATAGATTGCATATTGACCGAGACGTTAGATTGACACAATTCACCAAAGTTGTTCTTTCCAAGTTGATTGAGCCTTGAAATAACTCGACAAACTCGTCAGTGACCAATGAGCTTATAAATGATAGATTCAATCTTCGGATCAACGGTCTGTAATCCCAATATGTCTTGTCCCTTGGGATCATCATGACTTCGACCAACTTTCTGGTTACATCTTCATTTTGTATTGCTGGTCTGAACCAAATCAAATCAATGCACAAGTCAGCCCACTGTTTGCAAACTAGGCAAGCCGAAATCAAATCACTCTTTTTATTCAAAAATGAGAAGATCAAAATTAGCAATTCGGGTGGTAATCTACCAATTGAAGTGTTCTGTTGTATAAGAGGAAAGTTTGATGATTGTGATAACGAGTTGTTTCTGTGTTTTCCAGCTATCGAAGGTTTTCTTCGTGTGGCAATTTCATCAATCATTTGAAAAAATGCTGTGTCATCACTAAATACATCTGAAGAACTAAGATCTGCAGTAGATCGATCTCTGTGTATTGCATGCAGGTGCTTCCTATCCATTATATTGAAAGAAAAGTGTCTTTGATAAATGTATGTTGTCCAGGTGAATAAACAACCAAATTTGGGTTTCGTATAGTTATGTAAATAAGGAAACTTTGGTGCTGCCGCTTAGTAACAATCAAAAATTCCAATTTGAAACTGTCGCGAATGTTGATTCAAAATTTGAATTCAGAATTTGGAGCTCCACAGTAAAAGGCCCAAATATCAGTCTTGTTAGCAATACAGTTCGTTGACACTTCTGTGGTCTCGTAAGTTATTAGCCTGTTTTGGATCGCCTTGCAATTTGATGTATGTATTAGTCACTCAAATTGCTGGTGATGCAATGGGCTAAGTGCTTATAATGCAGTTTGAGAGTAATGAGAGATTCTGGGATAACACAGACGTAGCAATAAACTCCCTACTGTTGAGCCTGATGACGATGATGATGACGAAGATGATGATGGTGAGGGTGATGGCTGTTCTTCCTTTTTTATTTTTGTTTTTGTTTCTCTTTTTGATTTCTCTTTCGGCAATTTGCCTTTGCACAACCATCGGCATATCTATAGTACTACAACGTTACTTTCACGCAGGGTTATCACTAATTGTGGCACATGTGTACATTTGGCGAGTTCTATAACTTTTACATACCAAAAAGTTAAAACCATTCATGATGGCTCAGCTGTTCTACTTTTGACCAATCTCCAGACGAACTTGATAAAGATGACTCGAAATATGTTAGAAAATGCTTCAAAATTAAACTGAAGGCAGAATTAGCGATTGGCGACTTCTTAAAAAACAGATTAGTTTGAAGAGTCAGATATTTAGTTGAGAAAATTTAATGTTATCAAGTACTTTCAAGCCACAACGGATTGAGAATCGTATAGTGTATTAGGGGTCGTATAATGTAAATATTATGATGTTTTTAAAACCGGTGATGCCACTTTAGCAATAGCATTGTTCGTTCAACGTGAAGATGTGCATATATTTTTCAGTTGGCTCTCAATGTAGGCATATGGTATCATATGTAAGACATGTGTTGCTGGCTGATCGGCGAGTCGGAATAGCCTCTGGACAGAGATTGCAAAGAAAGCTGTTCTAATTGGCCCATCAAATCATTCTGCAATTGCTGTTGTGTGTGTTGTTGTACTTGAGGGAGATTCTGGTGTTGCTGTTCGGGTCTTTGAAACACTCGTTGCTGTTGATACATCTGCTGCTGCTGATGCTGTTGTTGTTGTTGTTGTTGTTGTTGTTGAACGTAGTCAGCATATTGCAAATTGTGTGGTTGTGCCAGTTGTTGCTGCATCAGTTGATGATGGTAAAATTGATCCATTGAATAAAACTGCTGCTGTTGCTGCTGTTGAAAGTACCCTGACAAATGGTTGTTTCTGTTGTTGTTAGCTCCAGCGTTATTTGGTCTTCTGAAGTTAGCCTTTTTACCATGTTGATCAGATGAATCAAAGCCTGGATTGTTTCCACCAATTGCTTTCAATCCTACTTCTTCCAACAATCTTTTGTAACCCTGATACGAAGAAACATTTAGGTCGATAAGCGCAATTCTTATCAGCTGTATAATCAGTTGTTTTAACGTTGGTTCCAACAAGGGGATTGATAGCAGCTTGTGAATAAATGTCACACCGTTCAAATTGTCACTCAAAATATCGTGCAATAGCTGGGTCGTCTTTCTTGGTAGTATCTCATTGTTTGTGGATTCCTCATTGAAAACAATCTCTCCAAAAATCTCCTCCAACAAAGTATTTCTTGCATTCAAATCATTTCTGTTGTTCAAAATTTTCAAAATTGTTAGAGAGCCCAACTTATGAGTGCACAAAACCAATAAGTTTGGAAGCAAAAGAGGAAGCAACATGGAAGCCTTTTCCTTTGTTGACTGACACGTGTCCAAAAACCACGCGATCAATAATGAGCCATTTACATTCGTTGCCAAGTTGTTGCAATTAGCAACAATAGCTCCAGAAATGGCAACAGTTTGCTCTTTAGTCAACAAGTTACTTTCCAAACACGCTCTTATAGCTCTAGCACCAAATCTACCTTTTGAGATGTCCAAAAATTTCAGCAATACCAGCTCGACAATGAAATCATTCCATGGTGATCCAAACCTCAAGACACATTGTAATACATAATTACCAAATTGGTCATTGAAGAGATTGCTGCAATATGGTTTTAATGATTGGCTGATGATGTTCTTTTCGCGGACTGTAGTAGCAGTAGTCATCAACTTCTGTGCAGCCCAAGTACCATTTTTATGGATACCCATTTGCGAAAGATAAGGAGATAGTTTGGAAAGCATGATATCTCTAATTTCTGAGGAGGATATTTCAAATAATTTTTGTACTATTGTGTTTCCCAAGTAATCACTTGCCAACTCCGGAATTTCTTCAATCATTGCCAATGCTAACTCCTCCACCTCCAACTGTGAAAATCGGCCACTTTCGATGTCTTTCCTAATTTCTCTCAACTTTGGAGAATCGAATTCCCTGATGGAAGATGATTCTGGCAAAGGACCAAAGCCCACTTCTTCTGTGTACTTTGTAGCGTTTTCGATTATGTGATGCAAGTACTTGAACTCTTGCAATGTTAGATCATCTCTAAACTTAGTGACAACGCTCTTGTAACTGTCAAGGGCCTCGTTGAATGGTAATTCAGGAAATACTGAAGTAGATCCGTTGCTATTCTCTTCCTTTGGTGGAGGCTTGACGGTTTGTTGGCTCAATCTTTGTGTCTGAGGTTGTTGCTGCATCTGGGATAGCGATTGCAGATGCGAAGTTCGTTGATTGGTGATTTCGGCAATTTCAAAAATCTTTGCAAATGCCACAATGCAACTAACCCCGGGTATCAATTCATGATTGTTCAAGCTCAGCTTGCAGTTCATGGCATCTTCAATCGTTTCGAACGTAGCCAAACAAACCATGTCACCATTGCTGCAATTGACAATCCTTACCGCCGAAACAGTACCATACTTAACTAGTATTTTATGAAAATTAAAAGCGGTGACTAGGTTACTATTTGGCAAATTGATCAATATAACAGTGTTAGAAGGAGCTAACGTAGCGTCTTGAAATGTGGAAACAAAATTGATACTTGAATGTGGAACATTATCCATCAAAATCACTTGTTGATTTGATTGTTGTTTCATGTTATCTAAGAGAGGATTGAGACCATTTGTATAAGTTTGAGCTCTTGGGCGGTCAGTGAATACAGCAGTGGTGTTTGTCGCTGATTCAGCTAGTGCTTCAAGAGAGTTAACATCTAGGGGAATTTGTTGGGAAGTAGAGGCGAGCAATTGATGCACGTGGTCATTCTCATTTTCTTCATTGATGACGTTGTCATTCAACAATTGCTGCAAGTAGTAGTTTTTCAAATCTGGGTGGTTTGAGATGGCACTATTGGTTGAAAATGATCTGACTCGATTGGCTCTTTGAATTTGCAGCAGCAGTTGCAGTTGATGAGGTTGAGACAATTGTGCAGTTGTCAGTTGTGCTGGAGCGGGATTTGAAAATTGAGCTGGAGGTAATGTGAGGGTATCGTTCAAAGGTAAAACTGTTGGCTCGGTGTGATGAAAATTTGGAGTTATGACAGCTGGATAGATCAAAGGGGAGTACAGCTCCATCTTTTGCGTTGCTGGCTGTTGTTGATGTTGCTGTTGTTGCTGTGAAGAATTTGAAGTTGTGCTGCTCCAAATGGTGTTTTGATACGAGTTGGACCTTAATCTGTTCTGAGTTGATAAATCCGCAGCAGAATTATCATTCAACGGGTTCAACGAAGGGCTCAAATTTAAGCTAGACTGAGTGTTCGAGGAAGATGGAGGCGACAATAGATGACTTGATGCCGACGAGGGAAATCTTGATGGGAAGGTACCAGCACGATGTCTATTCCTAATACCTAATTGTGGAGGTGTTGGAGTGGTAGACATGTTGCTCCCTGGTGGTGAGGTCATTTGAAAATCATTTGAATTGATGTTTAGTGGTGTGAAGTCCAATGATATCGGCCTAGCGTTATAATGGATATTGCTGCTATTATTAGTTGAATTAGGATTATTATTGTAACTTATGCTGCTATTGATGTTGGAATTGCTGTTGATGCTCAAAAAAGAAATCGGTGATGCTGTTGTAGAGTTGATTAGAGTAGCATTAGACAAATTGGGACTAACTGATATTATATTATTTGTATTATTAGGTGATTTGGATATACTGTTGATTTGGTGTTGTAGCTGTGCCAGTGGGTTCAACTCAGTATTAGAATTGTCACCATTCGGGTCTATATGGATCAAGGGGATGTTACTATTTTGATTCATCTCTTGATAATGCTCGGTGAGAATGGAAATCACAGTGAAGAAGTACAACAGTGCTATCTGTTATTATGCGATTTAAACATCAACATGGTAAATTTTACAAAAGAGAGCAGAAAAAATGTTATAAGAAGGGGGTAGTGCGCCGGGGGCAAAACCAGTTGTGGAATCAACAGGAACAACCATTTGATTGTTGTTATTGTTGTTTAACCTTCACCCTCCACCGTGCGACATCGATGTATTGGCATTATAGAACCACCTAATTTTGCAGCGTTAATAAATTCCATGTTTCATAGGCCTACGACATTGTATTGATCTGGAGTTCATCTCAGCACTTGAATCACTACGCCGTCAAAAACTTGGTTGATTTATTATGCAACTTTCATTACCGTTACACTACTTTTCTCTGCTCTTCTGAGCTAGCATAGATGTGGGGCAGGAAGAGGACACGAACCAGTAGAGCGGGCTACACACAACGTTTTGTCACTTTTACCACCATATGGAATTGAATACCGCTGAAAAAATAGGGATCAACATTGGATGCCTTGAAAACTCTTGAAACACAATGATTAATTATACAATGCCGAATGTGCAACAAGACTGTGGAAAAAGGTTAATCTCAAACTATTTCTATCAGCTAGCCAAAAAATTAGCTCAAGAATGTTGATTTTCACGTCACACTTTCCGCTTCTGTATCCTAGATTTTTACCCCTGAAGCTGCAGATCATCTCAATCTTTCTTTACCGTAGTCACTAATCCAATCAGTATTCAAAAAACGGCTTCTTAGCTTAAGAAACGTATCAATTCGTCAACACTAGCTGTGTAGGCGTTTACTTCAGGACTGTCGCCTAATTCCGTTGGCTTACTGTCCCGAAGGATATGCTCGCAAATAATTGTTTCAAATTTATCGCACAACATCAGCTTTTGCAAATTTCCCGAGACATCCTTCTCAAGTATCACCACCTCCCTCATTGCTAGCTCAGCAATTCGATAGTTTTTCAATGTCTGTTCTAGTAAAAAGTTCCTTATCAACGAGCACTTGTTATAGTCAACGAAGAGATGATCTTCTTTTTGAAGGGAGTCAAACAAAGCCAATAAATCACCGGGCGCATTTCGTGCTACGTAATCATAACATTCTCTTGTTAATTCTTGAGGCTTTAAAGGGTTTAATGTTGTTTTGATGTGAAACCTAAAAAATCCAGGTATTAGTCTCCCACAATTCATATTGTAGCCAAACTCTTCTTTCTCGCCAATGCCGTCATAAGGTGATATCATTTGGTTGACAGCGTTTCCTGTTTCATCGCAACCAAGCTTGAACCTTGAAACTACTCTATTTGTCTCAATTCTTGCTGACTCTTGTTCACTCTTCATGAACAAATTTTGTTGAATCAACAGGTAGTTCGTAGAGAATTCACTGATTGTGGCGGGCATGCTGTACCTTAAAATCATAGGCGATAGTCCGATAGCCACTAGTGGTATTTATATCTTGTGTGGTGCTTGAAGTCAAGCTACTATTGCACAGAAGCTGCTCTTAAATAGCGTTCAGCAAAATCGCCTATCAGCGATGATTTCCATCTATACTTAACTTTCGTGGTAGAAGAAGCATCACATTTTTAAGAATTTGATAACTCTATAGATTACATTACACAAAATTGAAGTAAGCACAAAAAAAAAAAATTTGACTTAGTCCTAATCTGAAACGTGATAGATGTTTTGAGGCGACAAATATTTAAATGTAGGAAAGAGTTACAACTATAAAACCAAAGCGGCATCGAGAATGTGTACACATTGCATACGCTCTACCGAGAAGGCAGTCATAACAAGTTTCAGATGACTATATTAAGCGACGGTGCTGAAAGCTATACCGTGGCGCCAACGTCAAACTCAACCCTCAAAGTCTTGAACAATAGCGGTGACATTTCCGACACGCAGCTTTCTAAAAGGGAACAGTTGATGCTATTGAAGTATACTCAATTGAAACTACTGAGAAATTTGGAGCAAATCCAAAGATTAAAACAAGTATTGGCAAAAGACAGAGTGTACTCATCAACAAGATCCTTAAATATCATACAATTTATACAACGAAATACAGATTATCTCATCCCATCCCAATGGGGACCATCGCCTGCAGATTTAAATCAATTCAAGAAGTATCAATTAAGAGCAAAGAATCATAAGCAAAGTAACAATTCCAAGGGAAATGATGACGTTTGCTGTGTTATCATGTAATGAGGAACGGAATACTTCAAGAAATCAATTTCCTCTCAATCACTGATTGATCACAGTGTCGACAAGCTGTTTTTGTCTTTCACTTATCGAATCTTGTCCTATCAAGTCGTTCAAGTTCTTGACCGCCATGACGTTCAACTCCTTCTCCAACTTCAGCGAATCATTCTGTTTATAGTTCTGCTGCGAAGTAATCTTGTGAAGTCCCACCCAGGCTCTGACATAGTTGCTGCACAACTCCAAAGACCTGCTAAAGTATTTGATGCTGTTGCTTTTTGCTGCGTTCAAAAAATGAGATTGTTTATCGACTCCCCCATTGCCATTTGAGCTCGAAGACTTGACCAAATTTATAAATTTTAAGTAGTAATGTTCACCAATCAATGCCATTATATTATATGCGAACGGTTGTATAAGTAGGATTTCCTGTAGGCAATATATGCTCTTGTCAAGCTCACCGTCTTTATAGTATAAACTTGACAATTGAAACCACACAGTGATATCCAATGGAGTTATGTCTAACAATTTTATCAAGTTTTCGACATACTGTTTTTGGCTATCGCTTACTCTTCCATTTAAAATGACTGCCCGTTTTTTTAAAAGCATCAAATCTTCCCTTTTCACTTCTATAGTCATCTTGGTCCTCGCATCTCTTAAATATTCAACAGCCAGTTTAGGTCCTTCCGTAGCTTCGATATATATGGAGTGCAAATTTATCAATCTCTCAGATTTTGTTGCATCAAATCTATCAGACAATTGTTGCAACATCAGTTTCAGTTCAATATCATGGTTCGTCTGTAATGATAAATAAAATTGCAATTCCACTATATCATAGTATTCGGATTCAATCAAAGTTGATGAAGGCGATTGATGTAACTTGAGAAAATCATGTCCTAAAGTATACAACTCCAACAAACGAGACGGAGGAAGCGTTGCAAACTTCCCTGATCTCTGGAGCTCCAATAATCTACTTTTGGTTGAGACCGGTACCGTCATTGTGATATCACAGTTCTCTCGTTATACTTTTGCTTTATCTTTCTTGATGATTTTTTTTCTTTAGTTTAAATTTTGCACGCGTGCAAACAACTTCACTGATGACACTTTCAACTCGGTTCGGTATGTCGGTGCTGCAATGATACAGATATGAAGCTTATCTTATCAGTAACCTTTCGTATTTTCATAGAAATTTGTTCGTGTTGTGGCTGTTGGCATGGCGCCTTTATACTCGCAATGCCACACTCAAATAATTGAGCAAAAAAAATACATTTGATATATGGAAAAGACTGACCCCCTATCCGAAACTCAATGTTGAAGCTACCATTTTTTTTTTTCAATTTAATACATCTCGGTCATTCAAGTAGCAAAGCCCAGATGAACACGATTGATCCCCACAAGTTGTACGACACTGATGTCACATATGTCAAGGCTTCTGGTACCAATTTCGAAATAGGATTGACCCATGGTAAGTTGGCACTGAGGGAAATCAAAGGTAATATTGAATTATACAATGAAGTGTATCAACAGATGGCAAACATCAATTGGACGAAAGCCAAGCAGGTTGCCATGAATTTTTTACCCAACATACAGAACGTTTGGCCAGAAATCGTTGAAGAGTTCAAAGGTATTGCTAAAGGTGCTCAAGTGGAGTTCGAAGACATTCTAGCTTTGAATGTGAGATCAGAAATTGCATTGACTAATTACTCCGACGGATGTACATCAATTGCCACAAAAAATAGCTTGACTGGCGATTTGTTTGTTTGTCAGACTTGGGATTGGGTAGCTGGTGTCAGTGAAAACATCATCATTTTGGATGTTGAGCAGCAGGGAAAACCAAGATTCATTGCAGCGACAGAGGGTGGAATTGTGGCCAAGCACGGTTTCAATGATGCTGGCGTTGCAGTTTGTTTGAATGCTTTGAGAACAAATGTTTTAGATACCAGCAAGTTGCCAATTCATCTTATCTTGAGAAAGTTGTTAGAAAGCTTCACCTTAGATGAGTTTACTGAGAGCTTATCGAAGTTTGGCATCGCCAGCGCTGCCAACTTGATGTGTGGAGACAAAACCGGTGCTTATTATTCCATCGAAGCCACACCGTTGGGATTCACTAAGGTCCTACCAAAAGCAAATTACGTGACCCATACTAATCATTTGATTGGTGAGAAAAAACACGTTGTTGATTTTCCAAGTGAAAATAGCATTTTTAGGTACAATAGGATCAATGAATTGAGCGATGCCGAAACCACAGGTCCAGATTTAGTGAACTTGATTGGTAGGCTAAGTGACGAGAAAAACTATCCATATTCCATATGTCGTGGAAAAGTAGATGGCAAAAGGGGTCTTGATGACATGATTACAGTCGATGCTATTTTCACCAATGTTATGAAGCAAGAAGCAGAATTCATTTGGGGTAGAACCAATTCTGGCAAACGCTACAAACTATTCTTTTAAATTTCAAATATAATAAACTAGCATTTAGTGGTTCTACGAATTTCAAAACATTTATAAGCCATCCATCTATACATAAAACTTTTCCATTGGCCTCTTCTCAGGTAATTCGAACACACCTTTCTCTTCCTTAGTTCTTTTTTGAATCAAACTTAACAAGTTGAATAATACAGATAATATTGGCGCTTCGACACCGTTTTCCTTTGCAATTTGCAATGCATTACCAATGATGACTTCGTGCTCAATATAATTTCCTTTTCTCAAGTCCACCAACATAGAAGGAGAGTACCATTCTCCGTCATCTGAGTCAATCATGAAGTCCATGATTGAATCATCCAATTCGACACCATCACTCTTAGCGATAGCAATGATCTCTCTCATAGCTGGCTTGATGATAGTGTTAATACCACCGAATGTTGCCACTCTACCAACGTCTAAATTGGTAATGGCACAGGTAGAGTTAAGTGTGGCATTGTATACCAATTTTCTCCATCTAGTGTACTTAGCATTTGGATCATAGTAACATTCATTCTTGTCGGATGAGTACAATGATATGAACTTTTTGCATATATTCTCTTGCTCTTCAAAGGCTGTGACACCATTGTCAAATACACCAACTGCCATAGAGTCTGTGTTGACATGATTTACTTGCATGTGATATAAGGTTGATGAAATCATTTGTACTCCGCTCAAGACAACATTTCCTGGAAACTTCTTAATGACAGCCCTTTCAATGCCCAATCCATTCTGAATTAAGACAATGGCGGTTTTTGGGCCAATTGCTGGAGCGATCAACTCCTCAACCTTAGAAACATCCGGCTGATTTTTGGTACAGACAACGACAAAGTCAAATGGACCGTATTCTAGAGCAGAATCGACTGAGTTGACTATATGAGATGTTCTGAAGTTCTTGATGTCTCCATAGTCAACTGATTTGATATTATATCCGGTTTCCAACGCATTTTTATAATCTGATCTGATGACACTAGTCACTGTGGCTTTACCATTAGATTCTAAAGCGTATGCTGCAATGGTGCCGACACCTCCACTTCCGATCAATAGTATGTTG
The DNA here is from genome assembly GCA_030556755.1 of Nakazawaea anatomiae. Classification (NCBI taxonomy): domain Eukaryota; kingdom Fungi; phylum Ascomycota; class Pichiomycetes; order Alaninales; family Pachysolenaceae; genus Nakazawaea; species Nakazawaea anatomiae. Next base: position 364,850 of record JAKTUO010000001.1, on the reverse strand, counting down.
GACTTTGACATTGTTACTTTCTGAATCCTGTTGTCGCTTTAAATTCAATCAGACTTCAGTATATTCACGAAATGTCTCTTCTTTAATACCTGTAGTTGACCATATATCGTCCATCCAAATATGGTAATACAAGAAAAAAGTGTTTGACGAAAAAAGGGAACAAGCGACACAGATAAGAGAAATATCTCCTCAAGCTTTTACACTACCCAGTTAAGCGCGATTTGTATTTAAGGTAATTTTCATTCAACTGAGATCACACAATCATTAATCCCCACAGAGCAGCAGACAATGGTTAAAATAGTTGTTCTTGGTGCTGGGGTCATCGGGCTCACCACCGCCTACAGATTGTTGCAAGAAGGTCATGACGTTTCCATCGTTGCCCAATACCTACCTGGTGATCAAAACATCGAATACACCTCTCCAAAGGCTGGTGCGTTTTATATCCCATTGACCTCTAGAGATGACACGGATGAGAACAAGGCATACGACTTGAAGTCATATATTGAAGTGCGTAAGTTCAACAAAACTAGACCGGAATGTGGTGTCTTGTGGACCAAAGCCAGAGTTTATGTTGAAAACACTCAACCACAGGAGGAGATTGCTGACTATTTAAAGTTTGGTGGTCCGTGGTGGAAGGATGAGGTCGAAGAATATCGAGTTTTGAGTCCACTGGAATATCGTACCAAGGAGACTGTTTTTGGTTTTGAATATAATACATTCGTCATCACACCAGTTCATTATCTACATTTCTTATTGTTCGAATGTATTAAGCTTGGGTTAAGGTACCGCCGTCACACCGTCTCCAAATTAGCCGATACTATTGACTGTTTCATCGATCCTTTGAATGGCAAATTCAGTAGGGGTGATTTATTGATCAATTGCTCTGGTATCGGCTCTCTGAAGTTAGTTCCAGAAGACAAGAACATCGTAGCTATCAAAGGGCAAACGGTTTTGGTTGAAAATTCAGTTCCATTCACAACTGTAGTCGACTTCAAAGATCCTGATTTTCCAGATGAGACAGTTTATGTCATTCCAAGACGAGAAGGGGGCACATTGTTGAATGGCATTTACTCTTATTATAATAATTCAACGCATCTTGACGACGATTTGTCGCAAAGGATAATTGAAAGGGCTTTGAAATATGCTCCTGAATTGATTGACCCCACATTTAAAGACAACAAACCTACTTTGAATATTGTGAGCCACAACATTGGAATTCGTCCAGGCAGGTTGGTTTCACCAAGAGTGGAGTTTGAAAAGCTAGCCAATGGCATCTCCTGCATCCATAATTATGGAAATGGCTCCTCGGGTTATATTCAAAGCTTTGGTACAACTGAAAAAGTTGTCGAGATCGTTGAGCAATTGTATACAAATTCAAAATTATAATTTTACATAATCCCTTTCCACAGATTCCGTTTCTAGTACTGTAGAACACCAATTACTATCTCTGAGCAAACTTCTTGGATCTCCCTGTGTAGAGCTTATCTTAGAGATTACATATTTGTATGTCGACTCCTGCTTTTTGAATTCTCTGATCACGGTGTTCTCTTCAAAATCAACGTAAAATCTGGTATCGTATATTCTGAATAACACATTGTCTACTCTTAAAAAGAACCTCAATAGTAGCAACATGCAGTGTTTCATACACCGTATCTTGACGGATAATATGCTTATACCATTGTCCCCCAACTCATCCTCGAACAAGACAAACTCTTGAAAGAACAAAATGGGTACTCTCTCGGTCAACTTATTCAATGGAATACTCAATTTATCATTTCTTGTTAAATGTTTCTCATTAGATGGAAACTCATCGCCTTTGTACGGAGTGGTGTAAGTCCAGTCATATGGCTTGTAAACATCGATTATATTTTCCTCTGCATGTGAATGTTGCTTCTGTCTGGCCTTGTACCACTCATTGGCATAACTTACCTTGATCAACTCATTGGGGTTCTCTATATGTGTTTTGATAAGATCCATAGCTGCTATGGTATTAAAGCCGAAACCCCAATTCAATTCGCGATTGTAAATCTCTACTTTGTTGTGACCAAAAATCATCTCTGGCAATGGAATGTCGTATCTCTCTTCCAATACATCCAATTCTGTCGCATTCAAGATGGGTTTTCTGGTAGTGTAGATTTCCCACTCCTTAATAGAAATTGAAGGCGTCTCATTGATGGGCAACGACGATTGCGGTGATGGAATAATGACTGCTCCACAATGCAGACATTGAGGATTCGAACATGTCTCTTTAGAATGGGAAGGTGCAGGTACCTTGATATTGTCCACAGGCTCGGCGATTTTCACTTGTGTCGATTGCCGCGATTCTGGAGGTGTCATTGTGGTGGGCCTGGTGGGTATTGATGCTTTGCTCGGACTGATCGGTGAACGATGATTAACGTTGTTTGAAATTGAAGGAGGTATTCTTCCTCTGGTATGAGCTTCCACCATCTGTCTGGCAGAATTGACCTGGACATAACGAATTCCCCCAACTTTCAGCGGGTGCAGTTTCAGTGCCTCATCACTTGAATTCGACATGACTTTGACTATCAAACAATTAGTGTTATATGATGACTTGTCACCCACTTAACTAAGGCATTTTTTTTTCTTTGGCAAAATGCCAGAAAAAAAAGTAAGATGAGATATCACCTCATATACCAGCTTTATAGTGTATTAAAGATATATATAGAGTATTAAACATCACGATGGCTCATCACAAGTTCAAGAGATTGAATGTCACATTATTACTGGTGGTATTGCTATTTGTGGTCTACTCGTTGTTTTTCAACTCGTCTTACATATCTTCGACCCAATCCGCAGATGCTGCACCATTGTCACTGAAAAATCTACCAAAGAAGCCGGTGGCGGCACCAGAAACTAAGATCGGTGTGCTGCTTAGTAGTGATGAGATCAAATCTGGATTACCTGAGAATGTTATCGAAGAAATCCAACAGGGATCTAGTAAAGTTATGGATGCAGAAGACTCTAGAAAACTAGTACCAGAAAAGAACAACGATGAGGCACTGCCGAAGAAGAAATTCGACTTGAATGATAGTGAGATTGCTTTCATGCCGAAGATGACAAATGAGACACTCAAAGCTGAATTAGGGAATGCAGCTTGGAAATTATTTCATACCATATTAGCCAGATATCCAACAAATCCTACAGAAGAGCAACAATCTCATTTATCGAATTACATCCAGTTTTTCGCTAAAGTGTATCCATGTGGTGATTGTGCTAGGCATTTTCAAAAACTTTTGCAAAAGTATCCACCACAATTAAAGAGCAGGTCCAATGCTGCTGTGTGGGGATGTCATGTGCACAATAAGGTTAACGAAGCTTTGAAGAAGCCAGAATACGATTGTAGCCACATCATTGATGATTATGATTGTGGGTGCGGTGATGATGAAGAGCTGGTTGATTTTACATTGAATGGAGAGACGATGAAGTCATCAGAGTTGAGTGACCACATGCTGAAGATTGAACTTGATTCAATGGAAGAAGGAGCACAATTAGGTGGCTGATTTGAATTGATCTGATCTGATCTGATCCGTGTGCGATCACGTGTATTCCGGTGGTGTATATACGACCGTATATTCCCGATTGATTATCTGTTGTTTATCTATTTACGTTTAAAGACTTTTTTATGTTTGTGTGCGGATTAAAGTGTTTTCTGTTTTTTTTTTTTTTTGTGTAAACAAGAATCAAAATGAAAACAAAACAACAACAAAAAACAAAACAACAACAAAACAAACCCAGAGGTTGATTACTTTGAAAATTCTGCATTCACAAGCTCCAACTGTTTCACACACCACACTTCATATTCAAGACAGATTTATCTCTTTGACCACTGGTTGTGTGCTCACCTATTACCCTTGTCACTCGCTTTATTCCATTTCACACCTTTTAAATCCATCTGTACCCCTTAGTTCATTCTTATCGATCCCAAATCAAGAGATCAGCTAACTCATCAGCACCAACAACAACCAAACATCCAACCAACCAAGGGCATCTCATCGACTTTACCATAACCAATCATAAAGCGAGTTTATACTCAATCATACTGGTTTGTCACTTAGCCCCCGAGACTGTACTATTCATTAGTTGCCATTTTTGTGCTGCTGGCTTTGCAACATTTGACCTGATCTGAAATTTTTATGATCAGTCAACCCACACCATAAACAATTAAAAAAATCGTCTACATCGATCTACAACATAACTGATTCCAACTAACAGTCATTCGCTACATTTCCATCAATTAGTTTTTATTCAGTTATCCCAAAACTCCCTGCAGTACACTCTTCTTCCCCCATCGCTTAGATAAATTGATCACTTTGTCAAGTAAGCGCCATACTCCAATAATTTGAAATCATACAAAAGCGTCATTGTAAAATGCGAAAATTCTCAGAGTCATCAAGATCGGTCAACGACGAGAATAAAAATGGTATCTCATCGAGGTTAAAAGATTCCTTGAGTTCGAGGCTGCTGCTGCTGCTGCTGCCTTCTACTGCCTTGTCTTCTTCATCTTCAACAACATCAAGAACATTTAACCAGAAGACGAGAGTTGGCCTCAATGAAAGGGCGGGTCTCCATTCGCTAGATCTGAGCATCAATCATTTAGGACTGGCAAGGTCCAAAAGATTTCAAGTTTATACTGATGAAAATGAGGGAGCCAGATCAAGGGGTGATGAAGGCTACAATGCTGCAAATAGGAAGCCCTTGGCGGAACGCTCACTTCAAGAGAATTACCTTTCTGAAGATGATGTTACCACTTACAAAATCTCTCACCATAATATTGGAGTTGAAGTGGATGATAATATGACAACCCTTGAAGACGTCGAGGATTTCATGAATGACGAAGAAGTGGATAAAGACGATGACGAAGATGATGAAGATGGTGATGACGAAGATGATGACGAAGATGACGATGAATTGTATCTGCCAATGTCTCCTAAATGGGGTTCCAACGTTTATCAGGAATTGCAAAGAGTATCTGCAAAATTTGCTAGAGATACCTTAGATGAAGATGATGAAGATACCACTGATATATCAATGGTAGCTGAATACGCGCCAGAGATCTTCCGTTACATGCATGAATTAGAGATAAGACTCAGTCCAAACGCAAGGTATATGGATCATCAAGATGAATTAGAATGGAGCATGAGAAGTACTCTAGTGGGGTGGTTGGTCCAAGTGCATCAAAGATTTAACTTGCTTCCTGAGACACTTTTTCTCACAATCAACTTTATGGATAGATTTCTCAGTAAGAGGAAAGTCTCCCTTTCAAGATTTCAACTAGTCGGAGCTGTGGCTTTATTCATTGCCGCTAAATATGAGGAAATTAATTGTCCCTCTATACAAGAGATTGCGTATATGGTGGATCATGCCTACTCCGTCGAAGACTTATTGAAGGCTGAGAAGTTTATGATTGGAATTTTAGATTTCGAAATGGGTTGGCCAGGTCCAATGTCATTTTTGAGAAGAACTTCTAAAGCAGATGACTACGATTTCGAAACACGAACACTAGCTAAATACTTCCTTGAAATCACCATAATGGATTCGCGATTTGTGGCTTCCCCACCCAGCTGGTTGGCTGCCGGCTCTCACTATCTATCGCGTCGCCTTTTAAGTAAAGGTGATTGGACTGAAGCACATGTCTTTTACTCTGGTTATACCGAGGATCAATTGAGACCTCTAGCGGATGTCCTTATCAACTTGTGTCAAAATCCACAAAAGAATCACAATGCCATCTATGAAAAATACCAAGAGCGTCGCTATCGTCGTTCGGCAACTTTTGTTCAAGAGTGGATTTCCACAGTACAAAATAGGTAGCTTTGTGAGCTTTGCTTGTGTGACTCATTGAACTGGTAAAGTATTTTGTCCTCAAAGTTATGTTGTTGATCAGTGTAATTAAGGCAATTTGTGTCACACCATCACTTGCTCAAATTCTTCCTATCCATTTTTTCCCCCCAACTGTTTAATTGCTGCTTGCCTGTTTTACTATTAAATGAAATGACCCCTGTTCTTTGATTGATTAATCAACAGATATTTTTGAACTAATTTACAATCGGTTATTAATGTTTGACTGATCTCAAGATTTGTCTTGAAAATTGGTACTCGTCAACGAACTTTGCATAGATTCTATATAACACTAATAATTTATAATGTGACATTTTTCTATTATATATCGCTTGACTTTGGCATAATCTGTCAACAACGCGCTATAAGAGACCAACGGCTTCTGTTCGATTATTTTTTTCTTAAATGAAAAAAAAAGTGAGCTATTTAGAGATGAACAAGGTAGTCGTACCAAAATGACTTCATCTATAACTCGTTTCTCCAGGCCGCTTTTTTCAAAATGGGTCGGACTCCATTCATATAGGATACTGTCAGCTCCTCTCGTACGCAGTATGCAATTCCAAAAACAACAATCAATACTTAAATCTCAACAACAGAAATCATTTTCATCATCTGCAATTAAATACAATAAGACTACTGAAGCTTTAAGCGATGTCATCTCTTCGGAATTGAAGTTCGAGGAGAGAGAGAACGTGACTTTGGAGAAATTTCATCAGGAATGGTTGGAAAATTCTGGGTTTAGGATTGTGGAGAAGGACTCAAATGAAGTTGCATCGGAACTTGTTAAGGAAACTGATTCGGAAATCATTCACGTATATTTCAATCCTTTGGAAGTTACTAACATTCCATTGGACTCTGACTTTATGAGAAAACCACCTCCAGAAGATGATGTTGAAAATTTCACAGAGGAAGAGTCCACTCAAAATATGCAAGGTGGTATGTTTGAAGAGACAATTGCCAACGTTACATTGATAGTGGAGAAGAAAAATGAGAATGATACATCAGGGCTTTATTTCAACTTATTGTTGAGTGTGCAGACAAGTTACTTCGCCATAGGTGGGCTTCGCAAATTTGATGATATCAAGTTGGCTATGAAGGATAGTGCTCAAGATGAATTTGAGAGAGAGTCAGCTTACTACGGACCGCCATTCACCAATTTGGATGAATATTTGCAAGATGCGTTGCTGGATTATTTAACTTCAAGAGGAATTGACAACTCTTTAGGGGATTTCATCAGTGGTTATTCCTTGGTGAAGGAAAATGAAATGTACCTTGCTTGGTTGAAGGACTTGAAGTCTTTCTTTTAAGCTCATGCATGTATGTATATAGTAGTAGACAATATTGATATGAGGTTTAGGGTTTTCAACCCTTAGTAGATATATGACAACTTTACACCATCTTTCTTTTTGTCTCGATTTTGACTTCACGTAAAAAAATCTTCCTTGAAAAAAAAAAGGTATGGTTGATCATTAACCAGGTAATACCAATAACATATATATACAATAATGTCAGAAGCTGCTGTCTCATACGCTGCCTTGATCTTGGCTGATGCCGGAATTGAAATCACAAGCGACAAATTAACCGCTTTGACCAGTGCTGCTGGTGCCAACGTCGAACAAGTTTGGGCTGATGTCTTCGCTAAGGCTTTGGAAGGTAAAGACTTGAAAGAATTGTAAGTGAATTATATGACTCCTACTCAAGAGATGGGTGGCTAGAAATGGAATATATGTTTTTAAAATCGGTATGAATCATACTGAGTTATCTGAGAATGGGTCAGATGACAGACATATTTCAGATTTTTTTACAAGCACATGAAATGGCAGAGAGATACTCATTTGAATACACATCCTTGAATTTAATCTCATATCACGAAAAAATTCCTGTCAAAGATCCTGTCATTTCAATCATTCTCAATGTTAATTAAGTCGTGACTGAAATATCCTGTCGAAAATCAACTTTTGGAATTCCTCTCAAAAACATCAAAATAAATTCAGATCATTTCCACACGATCTACAAAAGGTGTTGTCACTTACCATTATTCCATTTCATTAAGCGTTGCCACTCTCTATCGATCATTTTGATTTTCAAACATACTAACAAGTACCTCATTATAGGTTATTCTCATTCGCCGCTTCTGCCCCAGCCGCTGGTGCTGCCGGTGCTTCTGCTGCTGCTGGTTCAAGTGAGTCTGCTGCTGCTGAGGAAGAGGCCCCAGCTGAAGCAGAGGAAGAATCTGATGCTGATATGGGTTTCGGTTTGTTCGATTAAACTAATTGAGGAGAAGAAAACTCTTCCCCATAATAGAATCTAACGAGAAATAATATATATATTTAAATTCCGAACATTGCTAAAGTAGATTAAAGTGGTGTAGTTAGCGGTTTGTCTAAGCAAACTGAGCTGATCATTCAAGCCATACCAAGAGGCCTTGTTTGATTTCGATTTCGACTGAAAGCACAAATAATAATACAAGTACAACTTATTGACCCTTAAATAATACTATCTCTACTGTACAATTGTCCTACCGCAACTAGATTCAAACACCCATACGGAGCCATTGCCTTCCATGTGCCTAATAGCCTCTGCCTGCACACTTCTCCCACTTATCATACAACGGAATCTATTGAAAAGGCCAACGAATTCACCATAACATAACATACCATAACCAAGATCTCGGCCCGGAAATGGTGAAAGCAAATTTAAACTCAAACTCCATCTTACCCCAAAAAAATTAAAACTCACATACACCTGGTTTAAAAACAGCAAATAAATTGTAAAATGAGTCGCTGCCAATGATTATTACATCCTCATTTCTTTGCCGTCTCAACGTTCAATACCTTATCAAGCCTTCTCTTTTTTCTCTGAGATATCCTCTCCTCATTCAAAGTATTATAATAATAACCAAATTTGTTATGCATGAACAACTTCTGGTTGTTATTGATCTCACTCAACAATTTGTTGTACTCTTCCTCTCTCCTCCGCTCATTGTTGGCAATTCTTATCAGTGGATCTTGTGTTAGTGAGCCATCAACCTCTCCCTCTCCAACTACTTTCTCATCAACATCAGATATAGTGCGATCTGACTCAGCATCATCACCCATCACAACTCCTCCTCTTCCACTTTGGGTGGCTCGAAGTTTTCTACGTTTGAGTTTCGCTGTCTTGGATGGCTCTGAATATCGTCTCCTTCGTCTTTTACTTCTCATAATGTCTTCGTTTCTTTGTTTGTCGTTCATCAAGCGCATTACCTCCAACTCTCTCATGAGTATCTCTTTCTCGACATCATATTGTTCTTTATTGATTCCACAGTTCAATTTCATCAAGTTTAACAGGTTCTCTTGATTTTGCACAATAGTTATTGTCAAATTTAAAACTGAAATTATTTGTGAGATCGACTCGGAGCTTAAAGTAACGGAGGAAGATGTCTTGTGTAACGGTATCAATTGCAATATCATGTTTGATAATTTGTCTGAGATTGAATCCTCATCTTGAGTCTTGCTAAATGTAACCGGATGGTCCAAGTTGTTCCTTTGGCCCTTTGCTATGGTTTCATCTTCTTTCTCTCCATCTAGTAGTAATTGTAATTTATTGGAGGCCAACTTTATGTTACTTTCTTGCAGCAATCTCTTGTCGTCAAGTTCCTTGAGCTTTAACTTGACAACTGGCGATATGGGTGGAGTTTGATTCATTATGATATTGTATGACAAACTATAAAAGCTAAGTAACTCAAATGCTGTTTAGTTTTCTTTTTTTTTTTGTTTTTTACACTCTTTTGGGTTACCAGAGTAATCTGAGTTTAAATTATGTATCTAATTAGCCTTGATACACACGACTCATCCTCAACTTCTTGAGCAAATTATCATATCACTCTTCAAATACAGCAGCAGTTTTTGATAAAGTTCCAGGTAAATTTTCCAACTTCTCCCTCATGTACTCATACACAGTAAATGTAACAGCTTGTCCAGGTGCAACTCTCATAATTCTTGGAGTGATCCCTTTGTATAAGGCTCTAGCACCCTCTTCTTGAATTAATCTTGACCCAATTCTTACAATTCTCAGTATTTCACCCTCCGAGCTTCTACCACTTTCCTTCTGCATTCTGGTTTTAATGGTATCCAATGGAGCATTTGATAATGGTCCCAAAGCACCACTGATTAATCCCACAATGGATGTTTCCCAACTCGGAAGCTGATCCAAGCCTTGATATTTTTGTAAATATTCCTTTAATTTCGAGTAAACCGTGAAGTTTACACCTTGATTTGTAGCTTGTCTAGCTGCAGTCAAAATTACACCTCTGTATAATGCACCTATTCCTTCTTCTTTAACAACCAAGTATAAACAATGTGGCGCGTTTCTATACTTAGGTATATCCAAAGGGTCAACCATTGAGTGATGTTGTGCTTGTAATCTGATTTTTATCACCTCCATAGGATTCACAATTGTTATTGCCTCTGTTATTCCAGCACCAACCCCTGCTGCAAACGTGTTCTTAGTGCTGATTGAACCATCCTCTTGTTTCAACAAATTTCTATACAGTTCGTAAGAGGAAAATCTAATACCCATCTTTGGAACAATTCCTATAACAACTGCCCCGAGACCTTTGTACAATGAGACAAATCCTTCCTTTTGTGCAATATTGATACCTGTTCTCACAAACCCTGGTGGTTTTAGGTTTTGCATACCAGTTCTTCTTCGATATAATTGCATACGAACTTTTATTGTGTCAAGTGGATGACAACATAATGCTTCGAATAGCCCAGCAGTTCCACCTGCTACCAAATCGATCACTGGGTTCTTTGGTCTGTTGCTTGTTTTTGATGACATTGCTCAAGCTATATTTTTTAAATGTGTTGATTTCTATTAAATAATCAGGTATATCAAAAGGAGACTAAACTTTTAGTTTTATAACATATATATCTTTTTCAGAATTTGAAATCCGGGGTTATTGAGTTGAGTATTTATATTCATAGATAGGTCATAGCTCTTTCATTATCATTGAGCGGTGCAATGGATCAATCATTGGTGTTTTATGTAGAGTCTGTGCATATTTTTTATAAATTCCCCATACTTAAGGGTGTCATTAACGAGTTTGATTAAATGTCAAACTGATTTTCAGGGTAAGCGCATATATGACATCAAAGAGAGGAAACATGGAAGTTTCCCTTGTTGGCACGGGCTGACATTTTCACGTCTCCGAGGTTGGAAGAACTCCATTAGACCATAAAAAGTTTCCCGATGAAAACCAAAATCTCCGGGTAATAGGGGCTGTCAAATTTATTACCAAAAGAGTCGTGAGAAAGCAGCGAACGTCGTATGTGCATAAATAGCACAAAATCATTGCAGCAGAACTGGCGCATCTTGCACGGGGTTAATGGTGTGCTCTGTGCATCACAGTGTAGTTACAAAAATTTGCTAAGACTTTTAGTTTTTTGCAGTAGTTAGCTCGATATTTGTTTGCTAGAAATAGCATTGACACTCTTGTTGATTTGATTTGCTGACTTGAAGGAAATTTATTCTGGATTTAATGTGATATATATCAACCTGCTGCAAGCTCAAGGGCTCTCTCTTCAAATTGTTGGGCGTTTAGGTTACACAAAATATAACTGGAGAGGTCTGTAGCAACTATTCAAGTGCAATATGCTTGAATGTAGTAGAGATGGAATCCATCAAGAGTTGCTCATTCCATGGACCTGGCATGAGATTGCTGCTTTCATTCTGCAAAGTTTTATCTGTAAAAAGGAGTTTAAATAGTGTTATCGAAAATCCCTGCTATATTTCAGATGAATTAGTCAAGAAAAAGCAAATAAACAAACAAGATAGCTGGATTCCCATCTAGATAATTTTAACCCAGCCCTTCACTACTATTAACCACAGCAAAAAGTTTTGATTTCTTTTCGCAAATATCATGAACTCGCATACCAATCAATAAGAAGAACTATGAAGCTAAAAGAAGTTATGAAATTTTGGAAACAGTGCAATTCTTTTACAGAGGTGCCTTAGAATAAGGTTAAATTATCACTAATATTAATATATTTTGCCTCATAGCGAGAGGAAAAATATTTGAAATTCAGAACAGCTAGCTATGGACTCATTTTCTGACCGGTTTTGGATTGCGAGATGAGCAAGAAGGGAAAAAAACCTTTATTGTTAGAATATCATCATTTGCATTACATTTATCAACTAGCCTGGTGAAAATATTTGCCAATGACGATGAATGACTTGTAAATCAATGTAGTCACCAATTTGTAAAGTAAATTATCATCGGAAGAAGTTTAATGAAGTTGTTTTTCATTTCGTGAGGAATAGGATTTTTCACAGAGAGGAAACTGAAAATATAGCGGAATTTGAAGAGTTCAACGGAATCCGTCATGCAACAACAATCAAAACAAAGTCATGATAAGTAATAATGTTGCCTCAATCAGCTTCTTATTTTATTGATGGAGAGACATCGGATTTTCTTTCGTGTTGTTAAAATTCCACACAATCTCGTATTCCCAAAGGACAGCCATTCAAAATGAGAAATGCTCAAATTGCAGATCTTAAAAATATTTTTCAGATACAGCCAGATACGGAAAAAAATAAACCTATTGGGCACTTAAAACTGACCAAAACTGGAGTTTTTACTAGGAGATTTATTGTCTCCTTCCTTTGTTGAGTATGTTGAGCTAAAGAAATTATAGTAAATCATATATCACAAGCCCACTTTGCTCATCAGCAGATCCGTACATATTTGTGCTTGTCTTGCTCTTCTGGAACTTGTTAAACAATTAAAAAATTTCTCTTTGGAATATCTCCGTTGCAGCGTCTCCTTTGCTCAATCTGGTGAATAGCTCCGAATTTGAAAAAAAGTTATTTTTGATGTAGAGCCAGTACAACAATTCGAGTCAAGCAGAGCCACTTGCGTCACATAGTTGAAGCCATGGTATGATGATATCAATTATACAAAACGATCATAACACCATTCGACCACAAGCTTAAAATTATAGAAAATCCAAAACTGACAATCACCACTACAGCGCCATAAGAGATGACTTATGGTTGTTCGATTGACCAAATCTCCTGAGATACCATATCAAAACGCGAGGAGTTTGTTTACCAGCAATGAAATCCCATCCATTGATGAAATATAAATATCACAAACACAAACTTTTCAGCCTCTCTACATATACCGCACCGTGTAAACCAGAAAAAAAATAAATTCAAATATAGGTCTCAAGTATCTTAGTCAGTAGCATTGCGTTCTTGATCCAACAATCTCTCAAACTCTTCCTGTGCTTTTTTCTTATCCATATCGACTTCTTCAAATTGATTATCAACTTCACCGTCACCGCTGCCGACATAAGTGTTGTTTCTATGTGATTCTATTGGCTTACCAATGATATTGCCACTCCCACTGATGGAACCACGTCTGATTCTATCCCAAGAAGACAGTTGTTGACTGTCGTTTTTGCTGGTATCATAGTCTTCATTAGTCAGTGAAAATTCGCTTTCAAATACATCATCCGAAGATTCTTTTTCTTGTTGTTGCTCGTTTTGTAATGACCTTGACATTCCAACGTTATGCTTGCGGACATCATCCCATGAATGGTTCATTTCAAATTTGCCTCCGTTCTCTTCATGATTTACATTGGCAACTCCACCATATGTAGTGCCACGTTTGATTCCAAGCAAGTCACCACTGGATAAAAAGCCACCACCACCACCAGATTGATTTCTGGGGTTCTCATCTTTGATTACATCTCTTGGATCCTTCATAGCCTTAGTTGGATCTTCTGCGCTCGTCTTGAAATAGTCTGCCCATTTAAGTGACAAAAACGGTGGTAGCGTTTCGACGATTTTCACCTCTGTGGAATGTTTGCCTTTCCGTTGTTGCAAATCTTGCAATTTGGATCTATAAACTATAGGCGACAGTATTTGCGGTACCACCATCATACCAGTGAAACCCAAAAAAGTTGCCCAGAAGAAATTGACACCTTTAACGCTACCAGTGTTGCGATATTTGATGACAAATGGTATTGCTAGACCTGGAATGAACCCCAAGTACAAAGACAGTAAATAATTCTTCCATAGTTTGTCATAAAATTGGCCAAGTTCTTCTCTCTGTTGCCTTGATAATGAACGATCCAAATTGTAGAAGTCAACAGTTCTTGCCAAAGCCTTCTCTTGTGCTAAAGCAATCTCGTCGTCTCTTGAAGTGGACATCTTGATTCCTGTTAGCTGTCAAAATCGGTTAAAATCAAAGTTCCGCAAATTAGCTTTAATTTTGCCTTCAGCTCCATCTTTTTTTTTTTCCTTCCTTTCTTTCGTTTTGAGTAATTAATCTGGAGTTCTACCGAGTGACAGAACAGAAAAATGACATAACCCCGCCATTGAATTATTCAATTATCGATTTGAAAAGAAACTAATGAAAGAACAACTTTGAGGAATTAATCTCTGCCGTCTTCATAATACAGGAACGACCCACTACTGTTGTTATATTGAGAGGCTTTTTTTTTGACAGTAATTTATTTAGAGGTTACTACTAACTTTTATTTTTGCATGCGCTTTATTGTTTGTGTAAACAAATTATCGCTTAACTATCCAATCATCGATCTGAATTGTAACGATCAGAAACGAATTTGATATAATTGAGAAATTTTTGAATTTAGTCAAGCTCGTGACTTCATGAGAATGAACTGTTGTTAAGTTGAGAGGTATTTCCTGATGTGGTTAACATTCTAGAATTCTCACTTTTACCTCATATTGCATATTACAAAAAGCTTTATTACTCAAGTGCGACTTATAAAGCCGAATTTTCAACTAAAAATTGACCCAGTTTCATTGAAATCCTTTTCAATGTTTGTTGTGCCTTAATCAGACGATCATCTGATCATCTATGTAGTCGAACCACAATAACTGTGAGATTCACCTCATATATTATTTGAGTGATTAATTAGATGCATCTGTAAAGTCACTTGATTGGTAGAAGAGCAAACTTAAGAACTGTTTGTTTGCGTCGGTATTATTCCAGCCCTTGCGTGATATTTTGAACGGGACTTGAGTTCAGAATATTTTTGTCTTTTCCGCTTTTTTCTTTTTTTTTTTTTTTTTTTGACTTCGGCAACTGAAGAGAAATAACAAAAATCGGCTTTTGAGAGAAAGAAAGGTACAAAACAAACACATTAAAGATTCTGAAAAAATAAAACAAAGGCCAAAAAAATAGCTCGGCTCTTCTTAAAATTCTACGCCGGTCCCATTTATTTGATGACACACATACACACACACAGACGCACGAACTCAGAATCGAACACGAGAGAATAGAAGTTTCCATCTGCTGACGCGTGTTGAACGAAGCAATATATTTCACCCAGACTACCTACCATAATCGCGTGGATGACAACAATACCAGTAAATTATCCTATTAAGCTCGTCAGACCTCTATTCTAATGAGCTACAGCTATTCTTATTTCAAATTAACACCTCAAGTCAAGCCGATCAAACAAACACGGACTTAATCCTTTTCTTTTTTAATCTTCATCTTGGCACAGTATATATCTGGGATCTATTATATTTCTCCACTAGAGAATGATTAGAACGTTATCGATCAAAAGAATTTCAACTGTTTAATTAAAATTCGGTGCCTGCTCAATTATTCGAACATGAATAATAAAAAAGAAATACTGGCTTGCAATTGAACAATGTCGGATTTGAGGAGCGGCAGGGTAGCGGAGCCATGATGGGTATTCCGTGATGAAATAGACTTATGTATGAATTGATTTACATACAAATAACACTCGAGGAAACCCAACATATACGGACAAAGGAAAAATAATCCATATCCCGCCCTTGGCACACGACCTTTTTTTATTCAACGTAAAGACAAACAAAAAAAAACCGTTATACGGCTGGTATCAAAATTATACTAAGGGTAGTGCCATTCGAGAATTTTTTAAAGAATTTTTTTTCCCCTCCTACCTATCCCTCTTTATTCTTAAGGTAATCCTCACAAATATAAAGTAGATAGAGGGACTTTTCAGTTTCATAATCCAATTAATCTAGCTGAGAGTTCAGGGGTCAAGACACCATAGTTCATTTTTATTAGTAAGGAAACAAGGGATTTACCTATCAATTATGGAAAAGATTAGAGATTACCTAAACCTAGTTTTTATCCGGTTGCGTTATTTATTTGCTCAAAGATAAAATTAAGATGTACTTACAGCTATTATCTTTTTAAGGATCCACGTCATTTTCATATAGCTTTAAGACAATAAACTATGGCTTATTAAAACGCATTTTTAGAATTTCTCTTTCGTTTTTTTTTCTTTTCTTTTTCGCCGCGCAATTTCCGTTAAAAATCACATTAACTAAGTGCGCACACCCTTGATTGGCGGAGAATGCGACGCAAGTCGTTACAGTTCTTACTAATTCACCACTACACTAAAGAATTGATGTAAGTTGGGAGTTTCTGTTAGTAATTTGAACGCAAAGTTGATAATTTTAATCCATCTCGTCAGAACGCAATCGATTTCGGCCAATTGAGAATTATGAAGATGATAAGATTGTTGGGGATGGCAATTTGCTATTTTCATCTCGTTCCTAGTGGGTGCCTTCAAATGTTTGAAATTTAGCAATTTTTTTTCCTTAGATTTGCTTCCGCCTTGTGTGAAAATTTAGCAAAAAATCAGTATGATGTTTAGAGTTCCCCCATATCGGTTGAGCAAAAAAAGTAAATCGATCAACGTTGTGTGTGTGGTGGTGGTGAATAAATTTATGCAGAAAAAGAAAAAGCAAAAAACAAAAAAAAAAAACACAATACAGATAGACTCATACTTTAAGATGGATGAGCGGTGTTTCTTTGTAGATTGTTCAAGACTAGGGGAATAAATCACTCACGGGAACAGATCTTTTGTAGAAAGTAGTCGCGCTTAGACTTTGCATTCATAAACTTTAGTCTTCTTTCTGGGAAAAACAAAAAACTAAGGAAGATGCACTTAATACAACAACAATTAAAAAAATGTAAAAGGATTGTTGGTCTGGATAAGTGTTTCTCATGAGCGAGTGTATTGCTTGCGAACCAAGAGAAAAATCAATTTCGTAAATAAATAGAGATAGATAAATAAAATCAAGTAGAGAAAGATTAGGCTGATGAAGGTAGAGAGACAAAAGGAATTTTTTTAAATTATCAATCAGTTTTTAGGTACTTTCGCTGACATTCTTATTGTCCAAGTTAGTGATGGTGCGTAAGCAATATTAAAGGAGTAATACAGAGAAGTTTTGTTTTGTACCGAATTGAACTTGCTGGGATAATAATTGTTATTGTTAAAATATTGATTAGAGCTTGTTATCATACTTTCGAAGAAGCAAGCAAATAATAGAGTTGAAGGGAAATGGAAGAGAAAAAAAAAAAGAAAAAGGGCTAGAATTTGGTCACTTGCACATTCACAATAGGTGAAGAAAGTAACATTTTTTAAAAAGGAAGAAGTTTATGTGAATGTGATGTAGATGATGGATGATGGATATGATGATGATGGTGGGAAATGAGATATTACATCAAGATTAATTCTATAATCGAATTAGTTAATGTGGTGTGTGCAATTACCAATTTGGATATAAAAAAAAATAACAAAAACATTATCGTAAATAAGGATCGGATTTGGTTGAAGGAGCATACTACCAGATCTGGTAATATCTCCAGCCCTTTTCATTTTTTCGCACGGGAGAATTTCTTTTTTTCATTTTTTTTTTGTTTTGGGTCCATTCTTCTGTTCTGAAATTGTTTCAACTAAAATAATTGCTGATCGGAAACGAATTAGAACTCCGCGTACCGATGATTAATAATAATATTGGTGCTCTTTAATATTTTTTTCTATATAAAAGTCATCTCATACCCACATTACCGTACCTCTCAAAATTCAAGCCGTTAGTATCAACAGCAGCAGCAGCAAATAACAACAACAACAACAACAACAAAGAATATCTTTTGGAGACATCATTCATACACACATTGCACTTTATACATATATATGAATATATAAACATCAAAAACAAAAAAAAACCACATCTCAAACGATACAGCTTTGTTATCTCATATTTATAATTCCGTGCATGCTTAGTAACAATGTCAGCTTTAGCACAAACATATCTTTTAGCTTCCAAAGTTAAACAAAAATTGACAAAGGAAGCTGTCAATCCAAATGCCAATTTGAGAGTGCTAGTATGTCAAGCAAATTTGTTGGATAATTTGATGGATTCATTACAACATAAAAAACCTTTACCAAACTTTCCAACAATTTCTATATCATCAGTCAGTATTGAAGAAGAACATTGTAAAGAGCTTTTTGAAGAAGAAGACGATGTAATAAGTTTATCCTCATCTGATGAGGAGGATGATGAAGAATATGAAGACGAGATGGAGAGTTATGAGATTGGATTGAACAATTTAAATTCACCAACCAATGTAACAACGACGGAATTGTCAGATGGAGAAGATGATGAAGATGAAGATGACAGTGATTTGGATGATTATGATGTCAACAACTACAATAGCGATAACAGATATAGCATTCAAGTCATTACCGAAGATGGCAATGATGCCGATTCCGAAGATTTATATGACTCTGATATTTCTTCAGAAGATGATTTGATAATTGAAAATGATTTGAATGATCATCTTAGTGTTGAAGACACACCACCTTCATCACCTGAAGATGATATGTTTTTATCATTGTCCAAATTACCATCATATAATGCCAACAATAGAGAGTATAAGTTGGTGTCGGTGGAGAATGATTTACCTTCATTATCTCATTGTTCTTCGATATCAAGTGAGGAGAGTGTGGATGAGTTGACGTCGAACGATGAGATCAACAATGGGAATAACAATCAACACCACCACCACCACCACCAGCACCAACATCATAGCCATGCATGTCATCATCAACACGAGTTTGAGGTTCATAACAAAGAGGATGGTGAGTATAATGTCATTAATACTAGCACTCTGATTGTAGTGTAAAATTTTTGCATGACGATGATGACGCCAATGATGAAGATGATGACCATATATGATGCTGTCCCTTGATTTAACTATCACCTGTTAGCCCCCACTTTTTGCACATCCATTATCACCATCAAGTACATGGAATTATATTGAATACATATACATCTGGGGACAACCATCTGATTGATGATGCTTATGATTTTACGTGTTTTTTTCGATGATATTTGCTCTTTACAAATCTACAGTTTTACTCAAAGTTGATGATGATACATTTGAAATGAAACTTTTCTTAGGGTGTTTTTTTATGTTCTTTTTGCATTTCACAAACCACTTTTGAAGAGGACAATGCAAGAAATCAATAGCTCTGCTGATATAATATTCCAGTCTATTTATACATAGATTTATGTGTGTATATTGGACATTTTTAACACCATGTTGATGAAATTTGATGATGACTTTTTTTTTCTTCTTTTATTCTTATGATGATATATAGTTTGTTTGTTTTAGTTTTGATGCTGCTGTTGAGCCTGAAATATTTTAGAAGTTTTCAATGTCCTTGACTTGATTATATTCGACAATATCTTTATTTATTTATTCGAATGACAAATTTTCTCTGTAGAATAGATCAACTACATTATAGTTGGGGCAACGATGCAGTACAAAGGCGATGAGTTTTTTTTTTTTTGGTTTCTCGAGGCCGAAAGACGACAATAAGTCACTCATAAACTAACTAGTTAGGGAATTACCAAAAATGTGAGAGAACAAAACAGAGAAGAGAAAAGAAAAAGAAAGAAAAGAATTTAAACTTTTTTTTTTTATATTTCATTTCAAATCAAATTCCTTACATTTATTTCAATATTATATACACTAGTGTATTTTATAATTGTTTTGATTTACAACTTAAAGAAATAATATCGTCATATCGAGAGTTTACATTAGGAGGTAACAAAAACTATCATACTCTTTAAGAATGAGCTGATAATAATAGAATAAAAATATGTGTAAATCATAGTTATGCAAAAGTGGAAAAAAAAAATCACAACTCACGTCACCCATGCGTGGGATACTCAATTAACAGAAAAATAATAAAAATCAAAACACATCAATTTTTGTCGGAATAAAAGCTAAACACCGGCTTCAAATTCAGTTTCCGGCCTTTCTCATAAGACTAAACACAAAATATCGCAACTTTTTTAATTTTTTTATTTATTTTTTCCTTTCCCTCGTTACGGCCGAATACCCCTCTCTCATCACAATATATCGCACAGGAAAGCCTTTCTAGATAATGGCTAATTAGTGCACGACTTAATTTATCTCGCTTATGATTTGATTGATTGAGGCCATGCTCTTTTCTCGATCGATATTTGCCAAGAAATAACACCAATCATACTAACCGAATAGCGAGGCGTTATTTGAAGCATCTTCTCCTCGAACTACCAAATATATATATATCGTTGAGCCATAGACGTGGCTGTAACTCCATTTTCAAAATCACCAGAATGATCTCTTTCAGAATGTTTGTATCTATGTCTGAGTATACACAACAAGCAAGTACAAATTGTTGACTGGGGAATGATATGAAGAGGCCATAAAAAAAAGAAGGCACAGTCTTTAGATATTAAGCAGACCGAGTTCAAGTATTATTTCCCCTGCCACGCCACAATCAATAGTAATATTTTCCATAAGGTTGATTTATGTTGCTTAATAAATGGTAGAAAACCACTTCTTGCCCTTGCTTGTATTTGTGCATGTACTGTCATGATATTCACCATCTCATTCTATTAAGTACCACTAGTTTTCCAGAAAGATAAAATCAAGTGTGTTGATTGGCATCAAATAATATAACCTTGCTGCTCTATAATATTTCTTTTATATATCGCATCTGCTTTTTTTTTTCTAATTGTCTTGTATCATGGGGTTGACGAAAAATGGACGGCTGAAATGCTCGGCAGAAAACTCAACTTATGAATATTCTCAAAATACTTGAACTTTTGTGTTTTATTCGCCTGAATCATAAAGTTCATGAACAAAGAAAAGAAATGAAAAACCTCTCAAAACTTTATACCTAAAGAGTTGTTTATGCCGTTCATAGGAGCCTAAAATGCTCCTTCAAAGGGCTCATTTAACTTTTAATCGAACATCGAGTATTTATTTAGTCTCAAGACAATTTCGTCTCTATTGCCGCTGAAAGACTGAGACGGCATAATACGTTTATTGTGATGCTCAGCATGCAGCACTGATATGTGTATCGCTATTGTTATATTAGTCGCTGTTTCAACCATCATTACTTGCATCGATTTACTCATATATATATATGTTCGTCACAACCACGTACTCTTTCACAGGTGAATATAAACATTCACACGTCTCACCACTATGCTGCCTATATCTGGGTGTTTGTAGTAGCAATTAAAAACCTTACTGCTTGCTTAACTACTCGTGCGCAAAATTGACATGGTGAGGCTGTGCGTTATCTTGCGCACAGGATGCGTCAAAGCTGTTGCACAGAATTTGGTTGGTTTTCTCAAACACTATTTCAACCTTGATATCCAATTTCAATTCGCTATTTAACTTTTATTGTTTTTTCTGGTCCGGCGAAGGATTGATCTATTGTTATGGGAAATAGCAACTCGAGGTTAATTGATTCGGAGATTACTTTCTTGCATCGGAGGAACATAAATTTCAATTGTTTGGGGGTGGAGAAGTGCTTGGCAACGCACAAACTTAATCGATTGCTCCTACACTACTACCTGGAATATTAACCTTATGACGTTCTTCGAGGTATAACAAATTCAAATTAAGTGAAAGACAAAAGCTTTCCACTCACTTCCTCTTTGTTCCAGACACTTCATAGAGTGAAATTATATACTGATATTGCTCGACAATCAGATCTATTAAATTTTTTGCACTATACAGAAACTTATGATGGACAAAATTCAAATCAAACAACATAACTGATGGCAATAAACGGATGAACCTCATACATCGTCTTCGGCTTCATCAACGCTTTGAATATATTGGAAGTAGAATGCAATAATTTGCAAATGAGAATCAAAATCTATATGCTCATTAACACCATGAGCGTTCGTCTCCACAGTAGGAGTGACACCAGGTCTATAGCGATATATATGTCTCGTCAAATCCCAATAGAGCTTGGTATCAGTATTACCAGTAGCTATACCTGGCGATATGATAATTGGACTGTTTTTATACTTGCCCTTGGTGTCAGCGATTTCTTCGTAAACATGTCTAATGTTCCCTCCAAAGATCTTCCAATGATCATCGTTGATCGGAGTGGATGGAGCAGGTTCCAATCCTTCAGAAGGTTCGACTAGAAAATAACCTTTCATGGTTGGCTCAACAACAGTCTTCTCATTACCATCAGAGCCTTTATAGAGAACACCCAATTGAAATTTCGCTGCTATTTGTTCAACATTTTTTAAAATTTTCTCTTCAACTATACCAACATTTTGCTCGATGGCGACTCTGTGATTAATTGTGATTTTCACACTTTCTGGCAAGGCATTGGCCTTGGCTCCTCCCTTAATAATATCAATTGCCTGAGATGTTTTGATGTAATATTTGAGCCATCTGTCTTGATCGATGGAATCTCTCACCCTTTTGTTTGCCTCTTCATCCACACCAGATCTGATAATGTCACTCTTCAAGTCCTTGTTAATTTCAGTGGAGTGTTCTGCCATGCATCTATATTGCATGAATGTTGGATTAGCATCTGTGAAAATAGGCTCAAAAGGTGTCCTTTCTACTTCTTTAATTAGCTCTGACATGATCCCAATGGAAGTATGATCGGGTGGAATACTAGAATGTCCACCTGGGGTAACAATCTGAATCAAAATGTCCACTGAACCCTTTTCCCCAGTCCCAGGTAACGCCATATACGTTCCACCCAATTGAGTCAATGATATGCCTCCTTCATCAACAACGGCGTACATCGAGTCCTTACCGTAAAGCTCTAGTAATCGCAGGCCATTTTGATTTCTAACACCACCAACTTCTTCATCGAATCCAAATGAAAATATAATACTTCTCTTTGGTTGGAAATTAACTGCAATTAACTCCTCTGCTGCTTCTAATAATCCAATGAGTAAATTTTTACAATCTGAAGCACCTCTCCCCCAAATATCAGAACCGTCAAAGTATCCATCAAAAGCAGGATACTTCCACAAATCAACTGTATCATCTGGAACTGGAACAACATCCTGATGCAGCATGAGCACGAGAGGCTTAAGTTTTGCATTGGTTCCCTTCCACGTGTATATTAAGCCATGCGAATTGACCTTTTCTAAAGAAACAGTCATGTAAAAGACGGGAAATGTCTTTTTTAGGTAGTTTTCGAATTTGTCAAATTTGCTCCAATATACAGGGTCATCTTCTACAGTAGGGTCTTCATCATGAGTCTCTGTTGGAATTTGAATTGCTCCTGATAATTTCCCAACCGATTCGTTTTTGAAGGACTCATCAAGTATTATCTTGCTCAAGACAGAGTCTTTGTACAATTCAAATGTCGATGGCCTATAATAATCGATTAACTGGCATACTGGCTTATAACTGATATCACTTGACGTTTGTAATTTGTTGGCCGATGACGCCTCAAAAGGCTGTAACAACCATCTTGCGGCAAAAAAGAATAACATTGAAACAAATGCAAGACATACGGCAATTGATTTCCTCGGACGAGGTTTCAAATCATTGCGTTCTCGAACCACATCAAATGGCAATTCAATTGGCATTCTGAGGTCGCAACTTGGAATTACACAAACTCTTCCAATGCAGAAATATCGTGTGGACTGACATATGGTAGTTTTTTAATTTTATTCTATCCCCGCTTGCAAGTTGTGTAAATATCCGAACAAGTTACCCGGTGCAACATTTTCAATTTTCAATTTTTTCGCTTTCTCTCCTTCTCTCTCCCCGAAACGCGCATAATTAGGGGATTAACCAACTACGGTAATAGAACCCGTTTATTGTGTTTGAAAAAGCTTATTAATTGAATTTTGAAAAACTTACGAGCTCGAATTTTAATAATATTACGAAAGGAAGGGCCAGAAACAATCTTAACACTAAAGACCAAATTCAAAGAAATTTTTCTTTTCCATAATAATTATTATATACGTTAGCTTTCAGAATAACAAAGTGATAACGTGAGTTTGTGCAGCTCAATCAGACAATGAGTCAACCGTTTGAATGTACTCGAAATAGAATGCGATAATCTGCAAGTGTCCATCAAATTCGATCCGTTCATCAACTGTATGAGCGTTGCTGGGAGTTTTCAACTGAGCACCTATCTTGAAACGGTAAATATGATTTGAAAGATCCCAATAATACCTGGTATCAGTATTACCTGTACTTATGCCTGGGGCAACCACAACTTTGAAATCTTCTTGTTCAGGATATGCAACTTCTTCATAAAGATGTCTGATATGTCCCGACAAGACCTCCCAGTGCTCGTCGTCAATTGGAGTGACTGGGGCAGGGTTCAACGAGTATCTGCCCCGTAATTGAAAGTAACCATTCTTGGTCGGTGGGATTACCTCCATTTCTTCACCAGATTCGAGATCGGTGTAAAGAAATCCCAATTTGTATTTCTCACAAATCTGCTTGATTCTCAGGGCATCTCTATCCAATGTTTCCTGCACGGTGCTTTCAACAGAGATTCTGTGATTCAATGTGACTTCGACATGCTCGGGCAAAGCATTGGATTTTGCACCACCTCTTATAATATCAGTTGCTTGAGTAGTCTTAATGAATGGTCTAGACCTGATGTCGGATTCGATGTACTCAATACTGAATTTGTTGGCATTCGCATCCGAATCAGAGTTCAAAAAAGCCCATTTTAATTTTTTATCAATACTGGATGAGTGAGCGGCAACACACTTATTTTGCTCAAAGTATGGGTTGACCGAAGAGTAAATGCTATCGAATGGGGTCGATTCGATAAGATTAATCAAGTCAGACATGATGCCAATAGAAGTATGATCCGGTGGAACACTTGAATGACCACCAGGTGTCGTGAGTGAGATAATGGAGTCTGTATAACCCTTTTCACCAGTTGCTGGAATTGACAAGTATACACCTTCGTGCTCCACCAAAGAGTAACCACCTTCATCAATGATAGCGTACATAGAATTCTTACCGTAGTGTTCAATCAAGTATTTACCTAGAGCAGAGGCAGTAACAGTTCCAGAAATCTCCTCATCTGCACCAAAGGCCAATATAATTGATCTTTTAGGCTTAAATCCAATGGCAATCAACTCCTCCATTGTTTCCATCAAGCCAACCAACAAGTTCTTGCAGTCAGAAGAACCTCTCCCCCATAATATGGATCCGTCATAGTGTCCTTCAAATGGAGGGTAAGTCCAACTATCAATGGTTTCCAATTGCACAGGAACAACATCTTGATGCAGAGTGAGCATTAATGGTTTGAGAGAAGGGTCAGAACCAGTCCATTCATAAACAAGTGCATATGTATTGACAGTTTCCTTCTTGAAAATTTCATGCACTTTTGGAAATGTGGTTTCCAAATATGTGTGAAAGCCCTTAAATTTGGTCCAATATTCGGGGTCTTCATTCACTTGTGGAGCATCATCGTAAACTTCTGTTGCAATTTGTACCGCCAGGGATAGTTTGCCAGCGCTAGAATTTCTGAACGTCTCGTCTCGGATTATTTTTTCGATGATAGAGTCCTTGTACAATGAATACGTTGGAGCTCTTCTGTAATCGTATACTTTGCAGACAGAATTGATAATAATATCATCTGAATTGTCGTCAAAGTACTTTTCAATTTTGAGGTTGTTGGCCGATGGGTGTCTATGAAAGAATCTGGAGAATGTGAGAATTGTTAATAAACCAATGCACATCTTGAGTGATGTGTTCATGATCTTCATTTTTGAAGCTGAGGAGGAGCTCTGCTTCTCATTGTATAGCGGTAATTGAATAGCCATCGTTGATCTAGGTTGATTGAAAAGTTCATCGGTTTATTACAAGGCACAAAAAGAAAAAGCCTTTTATATAGTTGAAAACTGCTAATCTTCCTGGATAAACAGCCAGACTTTATCCGAAAGATAACAGTATCGGCAGCCCCAATGCTATCTGATTTTTAAAGTTTTTTTTTCACTTTTGGTCTCTTTTTTTAAGATCATTTAGCCGTGGAACAGCAAAGACGCTCACATCTCAAATTCGACCTCACCAGGAGACATGAACCTTAGCAATAGGGTACCGTTTGATGACGATATGTATAATTCTCTGAAGAGGAAGAGGGTTAGAAGCAGAAAGGCATGCGAAAGGTGTCACCAGAAGAAAGTGAGATGTGATTTCAAGACTCCGTGTTCTACCTGCAGTGCAGCAGGACTGGCAGACAAATGCGAATACTTGAAAGTTGAAAAGCCCGTGTATCTCAGCGTGCGAAAGGAGTATGTAGAAGGTTTAGTGACGGAAGTGGAGCAGTTAAAAAAACAGCTAGCGATAGTCACAGCTCATCTTCTCGATCAGCCTGGAGTTCCGGAGCGTAAGATAGTTGGATCCAAAATCACCGGATATCCATCTAGAAGTGCTAATAACCCGATGTCACTCACTTCAATTCTTGATAATGGTGCAAAAGCAGGTCCGAATGGTAACCCATTGGTTGCAGATCAGAACCTTCCACATACAAGATCACAGTTTACATATATGGGAGATTCGGCTTGCTCGAAGTTCAACACGAAGCTACAACAGTACGTTCTGTATCATAAAAACGAAGATCTTCCGCAACTGAGAATGATTGGAAGCTCCACGTCACCAAAGTTTGTAGATGATGATTTGCATTGGAACAGTGTTGAAATCAGTGATGGTTACTATTTACCTAATAAAGCCGAAGCACATACGTTGATCAATATTGCCTTCAAGTTTGTGGGGGTCGAGTACCATTTTGCGATGATATACTCCTTTGGCCTTTTAGTTGAGAAAATTTACCACAACCACAAGCCCGGAAAGAAAATACAATTTACACCAAATAAAGAGGTCTCTCGATCTCAAGTAGCGCAATTTTTTGCAATGTGTGCATTGGGCTCACTTTATTCCGGTAGTCTCGCAGATCACAAATACAAAGTACCAGGAACTGAGTATTTTAAAAGAGCAGTGGGGTTGTTAAGAGATGAGTTTGAGGACCCTACCATTGATTACGTTGAGGCTCTTTCACAAGTTGGATTTTATTCGTATGCACTTAATAGGCTTAGCTCTGCTTTTATTTACACAGGATTAGCTTTACGTGTGGCATTGTCTATGGGTCTTCATAGAAGAGCTTCTTTTTGGAATAACACAAGCTTGGATCTCAAAGATAGAGAACGTGGAAGAAGGCTCTTTTACACATTGTTCATATTTGATAGGTTGATATGCGCCAAATTGGGTTACCCTGTCTCAGTTGATTGTGAAGATATCGACACAGAGCTACCATCTGAAATATATTTCACAGAATTGGAGTATCGTGAATTTCCAAATTCTAAATACATGTTGGCTCAGATACAGATTGCCACCATTTCAACCCTGATAGTTACAAACATATACGGTATCAACCAATTACAAAGCCAAGAAAACAGGAAAAACTTTGTTTACAATGTTCATGCGGTACTTTCTAAGTTAAAAGAATGCTATGACAACCTTGATCCTACCTTAAAGTTACTGTATTACAACAATCAGTCCCTTGATAATGTTTTGAGAAATATCTTTTCGTTCCATATGCACTACAACCAACTCATAATATTAGCTACCAGGCCATTGCTACTATATGTTTTCACAAGAGCACTCACCGATTCAAAATTTGTACCAACACAGATCACTTCTGCAATCGGCGAGGCCTGCATACAATCCGCATACGCTATTAACTCAGTGATCAATACACTTTATAGAACAGGAAAGATCTCATCGTTTGGGTTCTTTGATGCACATTATTGTTTCAGCTCTACTATCATATTGATCATTTCCAAAACATTGACAAATTTCGACGAAGCAGCAAGACTGGAGATTGACGGTCGTATTGAAAATGCGAACAACATTTTGAGAAGTCTCAGACTGCTTGGCTCGCTACCCGCTTCTCAGTTTTCAATGGAACTCCAGAATCTCGATGATACATTTCACAGTATAGATGTTGATAAAGTTGCGAAGGTCTTCACCAAGGATGAATCAGAAAGTTGCTTCCCGTCACAATATCAGTCTGGGAATGAAAATACGACTTCTTCTGATGCAATAGCCACACCAAATTATCAAAGTTCAGGAAATCAAAACGGCATTTTGCAAATACCGAATAATTTTGCTTTAGATGACGAAATTTTGCAGGACTTTTTGAGCACCAACTTCGAGACAGCGGTAGACCCGACTACTATTAACTTTCAAGATATCTTCAAAATCGATGACTTCGACCAGATAGACAGTATAATCCAAAATCTTCGGGATTGATTATTTCGAATTAGTGATTAGTTTTGTGATCTTATAGACCAACATGCGAGGAATTCTTCCCATGGAAATTTTTTCATGTACCGAGCGAGAGCTCAATATGCAATTTTCATTTAACAAAGTATTGAAATAATGCCCATCGGCTGCATCGATAGATTGATTTTGAGAAAATTCAAAATAATTTATCGCCAGCAATTCACACTTAACAAACCCCACCAAGATAACCCGAGGAGGATTGTGCTCCTCAAAAACTCTCGGGTCCTCAAAGTCATGTAAAATGAACAAGTACTTAGGAAAGTGAACGTCACGATGAAGCAAAGCGTGCAATGTTGACTGGAGTTGTTGTAATTTCGACACTCTTAGCAGTGGTAAATAAGCATTGTCCACCTCGAGACAGGTCTCTCTGTATACGTCAAATTTGGAATAGGTTTCAATGATAAACAAAATCAAGTGGTTATAAAACAAGTAAGCGTCTCCACCGATTGAGGCGTTGTAATCAAACCTGACCGTTTTGAGAATACTTGCAACTTCATCATCATTTTCACAGCTTTGTAAGTTCTTCAAAAAATTGTCGTCATGTGCTTTTAGCAATGTTGCAAAGATACCGCAGTGTTGCAACAATTCAATCACAGAGTGGGCGAAGCACAAGTTCATTCATGAACGATCCTACAACCTTTCGCAAGTACATTTACATTTTTTTTCTATCTCTAACTTTTTCATTTAACTATTTTCTATACGTGTTTATATCATTCCTTTTTGTAGATAGGATTTACCAAACCATGGTTTCCCTTGTACTTTACAGGCTCTGGTGACTTCCAGTCTTTCAAAACCTCATTATCGGTAATTCTGTAAACCTCAACACCCAAAGGTCTACAGCAATCTGCCATATTATCACATTTTTCATCATCGCCTTCACCCCAACCCCACTGAGACAAATCTCCACCTGGACAGCAAGATATGGCCGCTAAGATATCAATCTCGGCAAAAAACTCAAAGTAGTCTCCCTTTTGTGCAGGACAAGGTTCCATGAAATACTGATCATGCTCGTTCGATCCGGTCAATTGAAAAACATTTAGCACGTCGTGAACATCAAATTCTGTTAATCCATGAGGTAAAACAGCTCTCGTCAAATTCGAGTGACAATGGAAATCATTGTCTTCTCCTGATAGTAATTTGTCAACATATGGATCACAACGAGTACCCATGAGATCATGTAATCTTCCGCCCCATTCATCTTGACCTCTATCTTTCAAAGAGTCTCCAGTGATGGTAACAAGTGGTCTCAAATATGGCAAGGTACTCCAAAGTCTGTCGTAAATTGAAACGTGATTGGAATGCAATTGTCTCGTACGAGCAGCCCACATTCTTTCTCTTGGATTGTGCAGATTCCACAAATTGAGATCACAAACTTGAGGTCCCTCAATTGTAACAATTCGACAAACACATCCCGCTGGTATCTTCCACGCAAGCCCTGATCTCATCGGACATACTAAGGTCTCGACTAATTCTCTTTTGCCATTCTTTGCTGTATTTGCAATCTTGTCATATAAGTCTCTGTCTGCATACAATGGAGAACCTTTGACAGGTAAATAAGCTGGAACCGGTTTTGGGAGATTCCTATTAGTTTTGACAGGAGTTTGTGATGACATGTCAAAAAGTTGTTTTTTTAAATAGTTAATGTTCTCTTTGACGATAAGAGCGGTGTCATTTGATGCTCAGGTCGATCATACAGTTCTCCTTTTATAGTAGGTTTTGTGTTATCTGATACTTCGGCAGTTACAAAACCTTATCACCTTGTTCGGAGATCTCATATGCCAATCACCGAGGTACCTACCACAAAAATAGTAAAGATTTTTTATTTTAATAAGCGGATCAACTACATATCAGCACTCCGCCAATTTATAGGTTTTTGGATGAGAAAAATATGTCTAATCTCTCCAGTTCACTCTTACCGCTGTAATTCAAAAGTGAAACATCAATGAGACGACACTGATATTCTCGAAATTCGGGCTGGAGATAGTGGCTAATTAATCTAATGCTTCCTTCGCGGTATAGATTTTTGATCAACTGCTGAGGAACTAGACATGGTAGCTGAGTGCTAGAAATTCTTTTGAACTCGGCAAGAGTACTCATGTCATGTGACTTTTTTGAATTTTCAATGTGAAAACAATTTTGAAAGTCAAAGCCAGCGACGAAAGCATCTCCGTAGGTTGCATCCGAATTCGTCGAGATCGACGAAAAAGACAATTGCCTCATTGAAGAAACAGTGCTTACCTGGTTATTTTCGAAAACCACAGGAGTTGGAAATACGGACTCAGTAGCTATGGACTCAGTAGCCACATCACATTGATGATTCATCACCGTAGGTCGGCCACCTTGTAGGGGTAGTTCATTGTTGATGGAACACTGTAAAGAACGTTCAAAAACATTAGTGGTATCATGTCTATGAGCTTCGTGGGGATATTTTGAATTCAGAATCCCGTAAATCAATGAACTTTGTCCTGGAACTAGACCATACATCATTTGAATAATATCACCTGGTTGAATTTGAGTGGGACAGTTTTGGGTAAATGACAAGTTGTAGATCTGTTGAGCTGAAGAAGGCTTAGCGAAAACAAGAGATGTCTCGATGCTCTCCAGTTGATGGTTCCCGCCACCAACTTTTAGAAATGAGGGTTTTCCAAGGGTCTCTGTATTGCTCTCGAGGGGATTAGCATTCTGGGAAGTTGCCTCCGGGGATGCATGAAATATGGAGGCAATCCCCTTTTGCTGTATACTAATCATCCCGTTGGATGAGTCTTGCTCATAAAGCTTCTCCTTTTTTACTATTTTTTCAAATTCAGAACAAGCCTTCTCCTTTAAATCATCACCTACCTCGTATTGGGATGCGCTGTTCAGTTGTGGAGATTTAAAATTATTCCAGCAAGTCAACCGAGGGCTGTAAACTGAAGCGCCTTTGGAGTCCCCCTGGGAGTCCCTCTTGGAGTCCTCTTTAATGGAGTATTTGAAACGAACAATAATTGACCTGGCTCCTCTAACTTTCTTTTTATTCAGGCAACTACTCAAACCACCACTAAGGGGCCTGGAGTATCCTCTCTTGAGAGACCGACTTTTGTTTGAAAAAGTTTCAGATGGCGCCAGAACGATGGATTTGCTACCATTTGGAATAGGGCGCGTACTTTGTTCTTTGACAACGAGTCGATTCTTGGTGCTTTTGGTGCCACTTGATTGCCGTTTACCATATATTGAAAGCTGTTTAGATGACACCCTTTCTGTACAGCTCGAAAACTTGAGCATCATCTTGCTTTTGAGAATATCATTTTCTCGATCTGAGGGAAAATGGGGAACACATATGTTTTTAACTTGGGTGCAGGCATCGTTCACCACATCCAAGGGATAAGGAAAACCCATCCTGGTTACCAAAACAACTAATCTGAATATTAAGATTTAAGCGCCTTGAAACAAGAAGCCGGAGGCCTTGAAAACCATGAGTGTGTGAGTAGTGAATGAGAGACGAGACTTTTTGATTTCGAGTATTGACAGCCGCTGAGCTCGATCTCGATATGCATGAAAATCAAAACGTATTACATAATCTATGATAAATAGTTGTTGGTGTAATGGCCTTTTTAATGAATTCTCTAAAACACAGTCACAAAAAACTTCTTCCTCTGCCGCGTAGCAATTCGCTACATGAGAGGCAAAAAAATTAAATTTAAAGTAATTAAAATCATACAGCCCCAAATTCTCTAAACGGAAACTTATTACGTGCAACTTGATATTGGCAGACAGATTCAAAATTTTCACACCTTTTTTCTTTGTATTGATTGAAAACTATCATATATTTCATTTACAGGTTCATAACAACTAAACTAATCACAATCAAAAATGTATGTTTTCAATGAAGTCTTTCAGAGTCTGTCTTGTCTTTGCTATGAGCGCGTCCGGGGAGTGTCTCACCTATCAACTATGGATTATCAGTCCTTTATGGGTTCATCTTGAAAAGCAGTTTTCATGTAACATCACAATGTTGTGAGCGTCTGTTCTCAAGTTCACCAATTTCAATAACTTCGACCAGATTCAATTTTGAGAAGAACACAGTTCCTACCGCAGCATATACACTCCAAAGCTTTTACACAAACTCAAATACTACTTTTAATTGAGACCGAAATACTAACGAATTATATTTTAGGACTAAAAGAACTAAGAAGGTTGGTATCACTGGTAAATATGGTGTCCGTTACGGTTCCTCATTGAGAAGACAATGTAAGAAATTAGAAGTTCAACAACACTCTACTTACGACTGTACTTTCTGTGGTAAGAAGACTGTTAAAAGAGAGTCGACTGGTATCTGGACATGTAAGTCATGTCGTAAGACTGTTGCTGGTGGTGCTTACACTGTTTCAACTGCTGCCGCTGCCACAGCAAGATCAACTATTCGTCGTTTAAGAGAATTGGCTGAAGCCTAAGTGCATTCACTTCGGGTTATTTGTTTAACTATATAAAGTGTCGGTTAATGTAAATTAAATGATTTATTATCGTGCTCAGGCAGTCTGGTGAACGGAATCATGTATTGATAAAATCTATTGTCTATTGATGGTGAAATTTGTGTCTTTCGTTACACAATCTATAAAGTTTTTCTTATTGCTTCAAGCTTTCCTCTACAAACTCCACCACTTCCTTAAGCAAAGGCTTTTTGTTAGGGACAAAATGGCCCCCGTCATGTACAATGATCTTCTTTTGATCATCTGGATAGTAAGAGCTGAGAAGCATTGATCTCTCCTTTGGAACGTGGTTGTCTGCATTTCCGTAGATGAACAATAGTTTGGTGGTCAAATCTTTTGGGACGGTGAAATATTTGGCATGCTCTGCCTCGGCAGTGATCAGACCTTCTTGATTGGTGGTAAACGGATAAGCAGAGATCAAAATGGAGAATTTGAAATAAGGGTGGTCAGGCAATAGCTGCTTGATGTTGTTAGTTACGACTGCGGCTAATGCACCTCCTTGACTGAATCCCAAAATACCATCATATGGACCCTCCTTAGCAATATGATCTTTGACCTGATTCAAGACTTCATCGATGTTCATATCTTTCACATTGCTCCACCATGCCTTATTTATGTTGCTATCTACGATCTCTTTCCATTTCTCATCATCGATCTCAAATGGCAAATCCTTCTTTTCCAAACTGTCAAAACCGTCTAAGTAGAGAGTTGAAATACCCACCTTTTTGAAAGCTTTCCTGATACCAGATGACTTTTCAGCAAAAAGTTTTCCGCTTTGTAAATAGCCATGAAGACATAAAACTTTTGCAGGTGTTGACATGTTGACAATAAGAAGTTCTCGTGTTGTATAATTAGTTGTGGCGGAAATAGAATATGTTTATTTTTGAAAAGAAATTTGAATAAAGTATAATATCAATTACCTCCGTGTTTGGTTAAGCGTTCCGATCACGTGTCAAGATAAGTAGTGTACGGATATCCAACTAACTTATTTTGGAAGTATTGATAATTTCAAAATCAATACGCGTGAAGAGCAGAAGAGCAGAAGAGCAGAAGAACATAAGTTCACTGGCAGTTCGTTTAAGGTAATTTCTCTCAATTGACGTGGTTTCAAATTTGTGCATTTGGATCATTCAATTTGGATCTTACCTGGATTTATTGATTGATGAGACTTTTGTGATCTCGTGAAAGCAGGCACTGAAAAACTCTTACCATGGGCTTTACTAAACTGCTGCAAACTAACATTGATGAGACCAAAGGAGCTCAACTTCCGAGAAAGTCTCCTAAGACAACAAGCAAACTCAAAGGTAAGGCCAACGGATTTTCTCCTAGCCCCCTGCGTCGACAAGATTCTGGAAAAGCCAAACCGTCACCTAAAAGCAATAGATTGGTGCGAACCAGAGCTTCCACACCTTACTTAGATGTACCCGTTTCCAATAAAAATTCAAGTACCAAAGCCAAACTTTTGCAATCTACGAAGAAAAAGCTGTTGGTTGCAAAGACAAAAGCCGAAAGACAAAATCAAAGATTAACACGAAAGAACACAAGCGAAGTGTTAAGAGATCAAAATGAAGAAAGTATAAAACTGAAAACCCTGCCGAACAGCGTCAGATCAGAAATTAGTTCTAAAAAGGAAATTTCAAACAGTCCATCTACTGTCATACAGAGTATATTGAAAGATAGTTTTGAAAGTAGGGTCAGAGGCATCTTACCCACATTGTGGCAGACCCCAACACAGCTGAATGAGATCTCAATATTTCGACCAGACCAAACAACAATCACTAGTGACAGCGTGATAGATCATCCAAAATCAAGAAATATTAAGCAGCTGTTAATCCCCTCCATTCAATCACCCGATGATGATCAAATGGTGATGGACTCAAGAACCTCAACCCCCTCGCGTTCGCCTTCAAAACACAACTCTTTTCGTTTTGAAGAGTCTCCAAATTTCGAGTTACTTCCGAGTGGTATAGTATTGGAAAAACTTGGTGAGATAGGAACCCAAAAAATCGAAGGATATCCTTCCATCAATTCATCTCCAGTAGGAAAGGAAAATGAAGAGGTATCTGCTTTAGGTAAATCACCTGTTACAACAAAGCACTCACACAGAAATTCAAGATCAGTTGATGCTTCCCCAATTAGAAAGGCAATGGCTGAATCCATTGAGGGATGTAACCCACTTCCTCGAATGAAAACGTTAGTTGATCGCACTTTTCCAGATGAGAATGAGACGATAAGCAGATCCCAGAAAAAGGTTGGCTTTTCTGATGATCTTGAATGTTTTTCCTCACCTCCTCCATCATCTCCCTTGAAACTTGTTGGCCCTTTGAAGTCTATACTAAAGGTGAGGGAAATGGATTCCGAATCGGCCACGGCTAACGAAAATATTCACGATTTCAGCAGTTCGCCAATATGGGTAAGTGGATCAATCATACAAATACCTGTTGGTTCCAGTGACAATGTTCTTCTAATAGAGAGAGCTACGAGCGACTTACTGAATCCAAACTTCACCAACAGATTTGAAGCTTACACAAGCATCAATAACATCATCAAATTGAACTCGCTATCTGATAATGTGTCTTGGTTTTCACAAAAAGGGGTATCACTTCTCAAGTTTGTTTACAGAGACATTTCTGAAGGTCGAGATTATGGTAATCCTTTTGCAACGAGAACTATGATTCAGGGGCTTAAGTTGGCATCATTCTTTTTCGCTAACGAATCCATGAATGGCTGTCTTCCAATAGTACCAACAAGGCAATTTATAATGCTCTGTTGCAGTTTAATTCAAAGCTCTGAAATTTCAAAAGGTATGGCGTCAATGCTTCTACAACTACTCAGAGATCAGCGATTACCACCAAAAGTGGTCACTCCCAAAACTGGGGAGTTCATTTTACAGTCGATATTGCATATGAAGACATTTTCGAGTATATCATTAACTATTGAGCGGATAAACACATTGAGTGAGTATATCAAGAACAATTTCACGATGCTGCAAAAAAACATAAACGCATGGCTTGGGTTTTTATTCATAAACTTGACAGATACAACCTCCATTCTGGGGGCAAGAATTGTGACAGCCGCTTCGACTTTGCTTTCAGAGATATGCAATAGATTTCTGAGAAACAAGGAATTCAAGTTCTCTTTTTTTTACTTCATTCATCAACCATTATCTTTCGCTTTAAATAATGTTGACTCTCAATCCCAAACACAAGTGGATGCTGGTGATTTGAAAAAAGACGTCAGACTTCTAGATTATCTCTGTGAGAAACTCAAGGTAATGTCAAAGAGAGATCTTCTTAGCACGGTGATGAATATATGGTTCAATATGACATTGCTATTGAGCCGGACAGATCCAAATGAAGGTCTTGAAAACTGGGACGGAATTGCTTTGTGGACAGCCGTCTATAAAGAGTGTTTTGGAATTGCAGATACAGAATCGAAAGTTTTGGTTGTTAGGGCATGGGGTGCTGTGATCTACTCATGCCTGCAATCAGTCGACTTCAATGGAAATTTTGCCATACAGAGGAAACGAATTGCTCTTGTCATATATCCCTTTACATGTGGCATGATTAAAAACGAAAAGGAACCTAAAGTTCTCTTTTATTTGCACTCTTTGTTTGTTAACACCCTATACACTTTTCACAATGTTGTCTCACTCCTTTACAAGACAAACTACACGCTGATGGATGAGGTATGGTATTGCTTAATTGAACCGGTTTTCAGTGTGTTCTTCTTCAAAGAAGGATATGATAGGGGATCACCGACCTCAATAATGGGACTGAAATTATTGATTGCATTACTATCCAATAAAATTGTTATGAAAAAAGCTGACCATCCAAGGTGTTTGCGGGTTGACACCATGAGTCTACAAGAACTAAACCCCATACCCTCGCGGTGGGTTTTGAAAAATTACAAGAATGTTCAAAAATTTGTTGTGAAATCTTTTCAAATTGAACGGCTTGAGACTCCAGTCAAATTAGAACTTTTAAATAGCTACATAAGTTGCTTGAGGACTAGCCCATCTAGGGGGTACAGATCCGGCAACAGAGAGATAGATGTCATCTCCGAAATTCCATCGTTGATTTTCAATTTTTTCAATAAAATTGATTTATCAGCTTCGATTGATATGATATTTGATTTACTAATTCGAATGAATGACACGTTAGGAATTGGTGCACTCATTGATGACTCTGAGGTAAAGAACCCATGCTTCACCATCATAGACAAGGTGTTGTCGATTGGAAACTTGTCTACCAAAAAATTGATCGAGCTCTGCAAATTTATTTCCAACATCTTGGGGTATAAGTTACAACTAGTGTTCTATCATGACTTGCTCCAATTCAGGAGAGATGATCTTCGTTCTTTTGTTATGCAAAAGGTGAGGGAAAGAAAATTCTCAAGTATGAGTTCAATTGAATACGAATATTTGGGATTAATTATACAAGCTGCTGATCCTTCAGAGCTAGGTGATAACCTCATCACGGCATTGGTGAATCACTTATTGAACCCGAATGCTGAAAAACAACCAACAAAGGCAGTTGAATTACTTAAGCTTGGTACCTGGAATCTGCAGTTTTCATCTTCGGCAATTTTTCATATGATCGATCACAAGTCCAAACCTAGCACCCCTCGAAGTCTTTCAACTCTGAATGTCACAAAATTTGCCATCGGTGAGCTCGCTACACAGAGCCCGAGCTCTTGTATTGCATTCTTTGAACAACTTTGCGTTCCACACAGAAGAGAAGACATGCTAGCTCTATCACTGACTTTGACGAAGGGAATTTGCGGAATCAGCTCCCGCTTTCCAGATTTCACTTACAGGGAAAGTTTAGAACAATTGATGCTGAATATAAAAGAAATAATAAAAGACGATGACTCTGCTTCAAGCTTGTTTAGTAGCCTTCTATCAATCACTGAGGACTCATCACCGTTTAAGCACAAGGATAGTGAATTGGCTGAAGAGGGTTCTGTGCTGACTACCAACTCGACCGACACTGTTATAATCTCCTCGGGGAGTGTTCCTTTGGATCCCCATAAAGAAAGGAACTCTTCAATGGAGCTCATCATGGAAAGCGACGGCTCGCTAGATTCATCTTCTGTGGAGAAAGTACCTGATTCTGGGCTGGATTTGCTTCATGATGATATTGCAATTCCCAATAAGAGATCTGTAAATGATGATTACAGCACGGAAGGGGCAGACAAATTTTCAGAAATCCCAGACACTCAATTAATACTAGAACAAGCAAATGCGGCATTGATCCCGGCAAAACCTGTGGCAGTTGAGAGAGAACTTGAAACAGAAGTACAAGAATCACCATCAGACTCATCTTTGCACAATGCAGCAGTGACTAAGGAGCCTACAAAGAGTGAGGACAACTTGATCGTTCCCCAGTCTTCAAATGAGTTGGGAAGAGTGATGGAGAACGCTATCGATGCTGCAAGCTCGCAGAAAAGGCCACTAGATGACCGTGACGAAGAAGCAGTACCAGCTAAAAAGTCAAACTTAGGTAAGAATGTAACAGAGGTCGGATCCCCACAGTTCAATAAGAAGATTGATGATGACCAATTTGAGCTTTCAAGTTTATCCTCCCTCTCTGATGTTGAAGATAGCTTGGACGATTTCGAGTTAGAGCTGGAATTTCATCTGAATGTACCGCAGAGCACACAAAGCTTCGAGTCAGTGGAGGACAGTACAGATAAAAATGCAGTAAGGCACGGGGACATTACGCAAAACTCTAAAGTTCAGGGGCAAGATTCAATAGATCAGAGAAGGACAGAAATTGCACGAGACATATTGATTGAACATCCTTCCGACAAACATACAGCCGTATGTGAGGCGGACAAGAACCTGATGACTGAAGATAGAGCTTCAATTGTGACGAAAAAGGTAGATGTTGCGGCTAAGACTAACGACGAGTTGATAGGGATGATTAAATATCTGGCAACTGAGATGGATATTACTGCACTTCTGGATACAGTGAAAGACGAATTGGTGGATGAGTTACTAGGACTTCTCGTTAAATTGAGGGGCTTGAAATGATGATAGACATGTATATAAGATGTGTATTGATTAGATTGGAATTGAAGTTACCACATTTCAAAGACAAATATAATAATCAAAAGCAATTCATACACTTTGGTTTGATATATACAGATCAGTTTTAATTTTGGCTAAATAATTACATATTATTCTATGAGCACAAAAGAATATTATATAAGCATAGAGGTAAATACTATATTTGACTCGAACATGTATGTAGAAGAGAAATTAGGAATATCTCGACACAGAAATACAGAACTAATCCGTTTAGAATTTCTTACCGAAGATGATCAATTGTAATTGATCATACATGGAGATAACACCGGCAGAAGCGACACCTCTCAAGATGTTAGCACCAGCACCTCTGAACAATGACAGAACACCATCAGCAGCAACGATTTGTCTGAAACAGTCGAATGCACCCTTGTACTTGACAGCTTGACCTGATGTCATCATCATTCTTCTTCTAACGGTATCCAATGGATAAGCAGCGGTAGAAGCACCGGTGGTAACACACCAACCCAATAAGAAAGCAGCCAAGAATGAACCTTCCAATGGACCAACCAAGACGGTTGGTTTCAAGGAGTCATACAAACCGAAGTACAAACCTCTGTAAACAATGATACCGACGACAGATGGCAAGAAACCTCTGTACAAACCAGCAATACCATCAGAAGCTAAAGTCTTTCTGTAGACATCAACCAAACCGTTGAATTGTCTTTCACCACCGTTGTTAGATTTAGCATCGTTAGCCAATCTGGTTCTGGCGAAATCCAATGAATAGACGAACAACAAAGAAGTGGCACCAGCCATACCACCTGAAGCCAAGTTACCGGCAAACCATTTCCAGTATGATTGGTTCTTGTCAAAACCGAACATGGCCTTGAATTGATCCTTGAAAGCGAAGTTCAAGGCTTGGGTTGGGAAGTATCTGATAACATTAGCAGTGTTACCTCTCCAGAAAGATACAATACCTTCATCAGCAGCAGTTCTTTTGAAACATTCAATGATACCATCGTATCTCTTTGACAAACGACCTTGTTTGATCATCTCCTCTTGATTTTGAATCAATAACTTGACTCTCTCAATTGGGGCGGCAGCTGTCTTTGCGACAGCGGCAGAGACACCACCCATCAAAAAGTTGATAAGGAAATGGTTATCGGACATTATTACTTAGTTTATCGGTTTAACAACTATTGGAATTACGCTAATTTCAAAAAAAAAAATTTCGTTGAAGATTATTTTTGCTACCTTTTATATGCGGAAATGGTGGACGAAAAAATAAAAAAAAATTGTTATAAAAAAAAAATTGCGGTCAATATCTCAGCCACCGATTTTGGGTCAAGTTCGGTTTTGACCCTCGGTTTGATTGTACAAAACGCGTCTGGAATTATCAATAAGGGGCAGTTCTTGACTTATTGTGTGTGAAAGATACACACTGAAGTAGCATACAAAAAATGGAAAAACAAATTCTAGTGATGATTTGTGTTGATCAGCGTGGGCTTATTGCTAGTCACAATTGATGACGAGACTCATTCATCAGTGGGAGTCTTGGTCGCACAAAATGCTACTTGTGTATAAAAATTTAATCGAAAAAAGTCCTGATCGATAATCATGCGGCTACACATTGTCTATTAGGGGGCATGCAATTTTTCTTTACTAATTTACAACATAACATTTGAGAATAGGGATAAAGAGAATAGGTGTCAAGCATTGCGCTAGAGATGTCATGAAGATTTTGCAAAACTCCCTCTCTGCTTGATAATTTTACTAGTTGATTTGCTCAGGCTCTGTTTTTGCCTAACAAATACCTGAATCGTGATTTAAGAACCAAAGGCAGAGTTGCCAACTGTTCAACAATCCTCTTGATGCTAAACGAAACGTTAGCGGACTCGCAAATTAGGTTTGCGCCACTAGTCAGTTATCTATGCTTTTTTGATTCTTGGTGATTCTGATTTTATGGTTTAAGTATTTGATTTGTGCAGTTCCAGAAAGCTTTTGGTAAAGTGACATTCGGAAATGGACAAAATGGATGATGACTAAGTTGCGGCATATTGAACTGAATGATATTCTACAAACAATCATCTGCAGTTACCTTCATGGATTAACTATTTATATAAGGATTAACTATCTATAGCCTTTTTGATCTGTTCGATTGGGGATGAAAACTACTGTTCGTTGAAGCCAAAATAAGCTCTCGCGTTAGTCTACAAAGAAGTAAATAGCTAACTCGTCAAAGGAATTCTGAAAAGCATTGATAATGAGGAGACACACGGTTTGTTTGATAAAAATCATATCGATTCGTAATAGCAACATCTGATTACATAATCTGGGATCGTGCCCTTTTTCGCTTTGTTACAAATCTTCTATCCAGTTCGTTGTTCTTTATTAAATTTTTTTTTTATGAAAAAAAAAAAATTTTTGAAAAAGTTATTCGTCGGTGAGCGCGATAAGTTAGCTTTTTGTAAAAAAACTTAGCGATTTCTCTTGATCTGATTGGATCGCGAGAGCAGCCCCCGGAAGAAACCCGTTACAGGTCGGATTGAGGGGCACGCATATACATTATATTCAACTTTTTGGTCACAAGATCTAATTGATTTCAAATAACGAGACCACTTGGTAAGTCGATGACACCTATCTACACATCAACAGAGTGCTATATTTGGTATCCAAGACTTGAGAATCGATTGAATTAACCGATACATTTTCAAAAAAAGTTCTTGGTTTTAAAAAATTTATCTTGATTTGGTCTTCATTCTCCTCCTCTAGTTATGTGTGTTCAAGAATTCCGAGGGTTACCCTGTGGAACTCGGTAGAATTATTGTCGCTCCTCTGTGTCTTTTTGCAACTTCTCCAGGTTTGGGATACCGACGAAGAATAAGATACAGGGACAGCAAGATCAAAATGAAAACTGAACCAAACAATTTGATGACTGGATATCATTTCTCATGAAGTGCCAATGGAATATTGAAGAAGAAAACGAGTACACTCAGTTTTACAAATTCTGGGAATAAGTAAGGAGAGAATGTATGTGCCGAATGAGATTGAGGTATTTGATCTCGAGCTGCTGCTACAAGCACGCAGCTCGGCAAATAGATACTTCCTTTTTCTACGTGTTTTCTCGGTGGACATAGTTATCAATTACATCAAGCGAGTAAATCAACTTTTTATAATACAAGTGATTGTAAACCGATACAGCTTATTAGCAATTTTTGTTTTAAGGCTCTATACAAAAAATGTTACAAAAAAAACCTGTTCTTGACAAATAACGAAACATTTGAAATTTCTTTGATATTTTCATTTATTGTAGTAGTTCTCTGTTTGTTGATAGATTTAATAACCCAAGGTTGATAATTGTTTAGCAACGTCAGACTCAGCAGTAGAAGCCTTAGCGGCGTTAATCTTCTTAGCAGCAGCCTTCTTTTTAGCGTAGTATTCAGCTGATTTGACCTTACGTTTCTCTTCCAAGGTGTCAACAACTGATTCGTATTTCCAACCAACTGATGAAGACAATTTACCAACTGAAGTGTATTTTCTTCCTGGTTTCAATCTCAAAACTCTCAAAGCTTGTGGAACAACAACTCTCTTCTTCTTGTCATATGGAGGTGGAACACCTTCGAAAACCTTTAATCTTTCCAAAGCGGCTTTACCTCTTGGAGTCTTGTGGGCAATCATACCTCTGACAGCCTTATAGAAGATTCTTGATGGAGCTCTGAAATGGAATGGACCATGGGTCTTGTTAAATCTGGTACCCTTTCTCAAGTAGTCAAAATACTTTAATTTGTTTCTGAAAAATTCACCAGAAATGTTCAAAGCCTCAGCTCTAACAATGACAACTTTTTGACCTTCCAACAATTGCTTAGCAACGGTGGAAGCTAAACGACCTAATAAGTGTCCCTTACCTATAAATTTGATTATATGTTAGTAGATATTCTAATATCGTAAGACTCTTGTGGGAATGATTATAAAATCTCGAGACTTGAACCCATGAT
This sequence comes from Nakazawaea anatomiae, assembly GCA_030556755.1. Classification (NCBI taxonomy): domain Eukaryota; kingdom Fungi; phylum Ascomycota; class Pichiomycetes; order Alaninales; family Pachysolenaceae; genus Nakazawaea; species Nakazawaea anatomiae. Next base: position 322,043 of record JAKTUO010000001.1, on the reverse strand, counting down.
TTGATGTTATTGCCTAGTATCTAAAACATTGATTTGAAAACTGCCGTTCACTACGATTGATCGTACCCACTTATTAGTCGAATTTGAATTGTCGTTACGCTTTCCTCATGAATTCATCCTAGTGTATTGTGATCATCAATTCCATCAACTCTTCTCTGTCTCAAGGATAACAAATTTTGATACGACTTCAAGCCTGAGGTTCTTTAAAGTATCTTCCCTGTTATACAAACATACCGTCAATGACAACAACTGGTTCAAAAGTGCTCATCTTGAAGTTTGATATTGTATTGTCTAACTGTGAAGAATATGAAAACCTTTTTTGTAAAAAAATATTGTAGAAGTTTTGGAAAAAATTCGTTCACACAATTTGCACACAAACAAAGAGAAAAAAATGGGAAAACTAGATGATTGTTCCTCCTAGAAGCTCACCTTTGCTTTCTTCCTGCTTCTACGCGCACTACTGCAATGAGTTTAATAAAAGTAGTGCGTCATTAACACAGAAAAAACATACAAAATATCTAAACTCTGTGACTGTGCTCAATTTGATACATATAACAACAAAACATCACTACACCAGGGCTTGCAGCCCTTTTGTTGACAAACAATAATTTCTTGCATCTTCGTATTTGACTTCTCTCTTTATTCACAAAGGAGACCTCATCTAATGAATATCAAACAAGTCATTGATACGAATCGGCAACCCTTTCAACAAAGCTGACGTCTGTTTTGCATCGGGATAGCCTAAAAAATTATGACCGTAGTCTAACACTTTACAATCAACAACATTGCCTTCGTTAGACACCACAACTTTAAAATCAAGAAAGTGATCTTTCAACCTCTCGAAAATTCGGGAGAATTTGGCCCCATTCTCATAGAGCTGTAAGGAATGCATTGTGTTAGTCAGGTGGTTCGCCGCATAATCTTAAATCGTTACTTACAATTATCGAGAATCCATGCACTTTAGCTAATCTTCTTAATCGTAGAAGGATCTTTGAGGTCGTTGCATGGGCTAATTGTGATGTAGTTAAATTAGTAAAGTGAGCAGTAGGATAAACGTGCTGCCAGTTCAAATAACGTACCATTGTTGAAAGAGGTTGCAGATTCAAAGTTGAGCAAGAGTCCAAGATCTTGGATAACCACAGAAAGGGGTGTTTCTCGTGCTCTATTGGTAGCACGAGAATCAATATTTTCCAAATACAGATCGATTGCATTTAAAGTTCCAATCTCCTTGATAAATATATTTTCCTCAACTTGCCGTTGAACCTCTTTTAGTGTAGTCGGCGACTCAACAGCTAGATTGATGTTATGCATAAACTCTTGAAATGACTGATAATGAAATTTGGTTCCTCCTGAGATGAATAGCACTTGATGTGACGTATCAAAATCAAACTGTCGGATCAAGCTATTCCACATCAACTGCACAATTGAGTTTCGTTAGTGGATAGTAATCACATTGTCCAGAGCTTTGCACGATATACTCACCAATTGTGAAGTGCCATCATTCACGTGTGACTGGACCAGAACAACGGTATGCACGAAGATCAGCAATGGGAGACTCTCGGATTTGGGCTTATCATCCTCAATCACGCGTTTCATCGTGACAAAAATTGGATAGCTGATAGATCAAATCAGTCTAAAGCACTCAAAGATTCCAGAACATGAGAATCAAGATCAATATTGATCGTTTAAATCATTTGATTCCTTCAAAACTTTGATACAACTTTTTCATAGAAAGAAAAAGACGACATATGGAGCAGCCCCCATCTCTTTTGAATACTTGTATGGGGTAATAATAACTTTTGTACCAATCAGTTAGTCTTGTTTTCTGTATCCTTTCTGATGTGAATTAGCCTATGTAGCCTTCTTCAAGTTCACATTAACGTTCTTGTGATTCTGACCATTTTTTTGTGTTTGTAAACTTGAACTTTTATTTAATATATATATATATTTTTTAAATCCAGGGGTGAAGCAAGTTCCAGCTTTGTATTTTTGGGAGTCAACAGCGGATTGATTTCATTAGGTTACATTCAAGAATAGACAATTGTTCAACAGTGTTTTTAGGTCAGTAAAGGTTTTCTCGTATACTCACACAATTCTAAGAGTTTTTTGAGTAGTTGAATTTCATTATACTATACAGGATGAAATGCACACAAAATATCACAGTTGAAGATGGCACGCTCAATAAATGACAATCGAACAGCAACAACCCGTTTTGAAATGAGCATATTCATATTGTCTAAGTGAGTATACAATCAACTTCGACGTAACTAGACAATATCGATATTAAGTAAATAAAAAAAAAGACAATAGAGATGGCCACTCTACCAATTGCAAAACATCACAAACAACGGAATTCTATGAGAGCTGAGAGTGTTTGTCGACACCATCGTTAGCCAATTTATCGGCCATCTCGTTACCTGGATCTCCATTATGAGCCTTCACATAGAGGATTTCCATTGGCCCAAGACCAGCTTTTTCATAAACTCTATTGATCTCTTTGTACATCTCATAACTTGGTTCGATAAGGTCTCTGTGTGAAACGTGTTTCACAGAGGAGGTCTGAGAAGCTAATTTAGAAGTCGGTTTTGAAACAACATTATCCTGTTTTTTCAGTGGGCGCATTTTCCGCACCGACAACATCCAGTTGTTTTTGCTCCATGATGGCGCCCATTTCGTGATACAATTCATCGAGTACTGAGAATCAGTGTGGATTCTATATTTGTATTTTGGAGAATCCTCATCTTGAAGCTCTTTGTAAATCGCGGTCAATGCATGCTTAATTGCAAGAAGCTCTGCCCTTTGATTGGTTTGAAGGGGGCCTTTAACTGGTAAACCAATATTTCTCTCATCCCCCTCGCCAAAATATACTCCGTATCCAGCCAACGCTCCAACTTTGCCATTTCCTCTTGATGCTCCATCTGTGTAGATATCCTTAATTGTAAAGAGCTCATCTCGTTCTTTATTTTCTGTTACTGAATCCTTTTTTGGCAGCGTCGCTAAAGCGGTGAACACATTTGGCACAGATGATATTGTAGCAGTATTGCTGAATGCGGGCACCTTATTGTTAAACCTGTTGTAAATTGTTGCAGCAGATTCACCATCGTCATGATGAAATGACATAAATTCTTGGGCCAGCTGCCGGGAGGAGAATTTCTTATATGTTGCGTTGGGGAATCCCGTGGTCTGCTTTTGGCAATCTTCCCATGTTTGATATATTCCTGGGGAGTTTCCTATCTTGACAGCATAAAAAGCCAGTTTCTTTGCGGGCATCGAGTTGACCAAGTTTGTTAGTGTCCTTTTCATGAGCCACCTCGATGACTGGGAAAGTGGAGTGCTTTAACTACACAAATTTATTGGCAAGCGCAGCCACAAACAAATCAATAAATAAACACACAAAAAAAAGCACCCTAACTCTTTATCAGATAACCACCCATTATCAATCATTATATATCGGCCGGAGTATATATACACCTACAAACCACGTAAGATGACGACCATCACTTTACTACTTTTCGATGGTACGAAAGTGCCAATCACACTAAATGATGACACGTTTGCTAAAATTCATTACACAAATGGTGTGGACCAGTTCACAGTGAATGACTTGGTTGATTATCTATTCACTTGCTGGGGTGATATTTTCCTGGAGCAGAAGCAAAACGTTGAAGAACCCATTTTCATATCACAAATACAGTTGCTCCATCTAGGCTCGAGGTTGCAACCCGATACCAAAATCAACTCACTTAATTTGACAGTGTCTCCAATCTTACATTTGGTGATCAAGCCTGCAGATATGGCTCAACAGTCAGGTGATAATAACTCCACATCGAAAAAGAGCTTACTCAAAAGGTTTATTAGTGGCTCATCAGTTGGACAGCAGAAGGGTGCCAACAGTGAGCTCGTATATCGTCAGAGATCAAATGAAAATACAAACGGCTCACTGCTGAATGGCAGTGCCACCTCCATGAAAATGGCTTCGACAAACACCGCCCAGCGTGAACGGAGAAGTACGATGGTTTCCAGCACGGCTCCTGGACAGGTGGATGAAGACACCTCCTCATCTACTGAAGGGCCTGTTGATACTAGGCCATCACAAGATATACCGTTAACGGACTCTCCTAGCCGGCCTAGAGTCAGTGATCCGCGGCCTTCGAATGTGGAAGACTCCACACGCACTCGCCCTTCCGAAGAGGTGCATATTGATTCTGGTTCAGGCTGTTGTGTGATAACATGAATTTGGGTGCGAATGATCTTGTGACCCTCAATGTCTGAAGCAGCTTCCAGCATTTCAACACGAGGACGATTATAGGCTCTGGTTTCCTGTACATTAATTGGACCGTGTTTGTCGAATGCAACTTTTGGTGCTCCAAGGGTCTTGTGTTCTAGCTTGTGAGCAAAATTCCCACCTGTTTATCTCGCTTATCACATGTCAAGCTTGAAAGATGTTTTGAGAGCAGAGTTAGTGCTTGATGTTTACCATCGAGAGTGTGTAGTTATCTCTCATGATACCCTTCACATATGTCACTGTGGAACTCATGATTGAGAAATTGAAGTCCAGCGATCTTTTATCGAGCGGGAATCATCTTTTGAAATGTAAGAGAATCTATTAAATCTTCTTGTACTGCTGTGCGAAAAGGGTTGGCTTGCGCTATATCAGCGACATGGCTGATTGACGAAACGTTAGGAAGCTTGTCTTTTCGCAGGTTCAGTGCATCGAAATCGAGAAAAAAATCTATTTTTAATATTTTATTGGTGGAGTAAAGCTACACATCGCCCAAGATGCCAGTAGATACACTGATACCGCCATACCTTCCCCAGCAAGTGGTGGAAGAGTTGAATGCACTCAATGCGGATTTCAATGAAGGTCTTTTGACAGAAAAGGGTTATACGAAGAAGAGGGATCAGTTACTAGAGACTATCACTACATTTGTACCTTCTCATCAGTCTAAACCTTCAGTCCTGCAGACAATGTTCAGCGAGAATTCGTACAACTTGTATGAGCAGCACTCTGCTCAAGCAGTAGACGTGGAGAGAGAGAGAATTCACCAGGACAAAGTGTTACAAAAGCCTTTGGATCCTCGAGAAATGCCAGAGCTTTCACAATTGGAGCGATTTGATAACTTGCCCTCAATTCTACGACTGCGAGCCTCAACATATCTGAAAGAAGTGGCGATGATTGTTGTTGACAGTAAGGGAAAAGAAAACAATACAATTACCTGGGAAAAGCTATACTTGAAAGCTGAAAAGATCTCACAGAATATCAAGAACAAATCGGGGCTCTACCGAGGTGACAGGGTCTGCTTGATCTACCAGAGTCATGAAATAATAGAGTTCACAGTGGCTCTTATGGGATGCTTCTTAGCAGGGGTTGTTGCAGTACCTATCAGTATCGGATTACCCGTCAACAAATTTATCAAAATCATGAACGATACCCAAGCCCACCTTTGTTTGATGTCTGATCACGTTGCCAAACATTTTGATAAAATCAATCAAAATTCCCAGAACAAAATCCAATGGCCAAAAGGAGTAGACTGGTGGAAAACAATGGACATGGGTTCATACCAGCCACCCAACAAGAAATCTGATCCACCTGCATTACATGTCCCAGACTTGGCTTACATCGAATTTAGCAAGTCTCCAACTGGTGAGCTTCGAGGTGTGGTTTTATCACATCGAACGATTATGCACCAGATGAACTGCCTCGTCAATATATTATCCAGCAGACCTGGTTTCAAAACTGCAGATGTGAAAAGATCTGAAATTGCTTTTACAAGAACTAAGAATGTGATGTTAAGCACCTTGGATCCCCGTCAATCAATTGGCCTCATCATAGGCATATTGTTCACCGTGTTTTCTGGTAATATCTTGGTATGGATGCCTCAAACTTCCATGGAGGCGCCCGGTTTGTATGCCAATGTGATAACAAGACATAGAGTTTCTACTTTATTGTCAGATTATTTGGGACTTAAACAAGTAACTTATAATTATCAATCATTCCCTCAATTAACAAGGACTTTCAACAAAAAAATCAAAGTTGACCTTTCTTGTGTTAAATGGTGCCTCATCAATGCGTTAACCATAGATAGTGAGTTTCATGACTTGTTGACTGAAAGGTGGTTTATACCATTAGGTTGTAGAGATGCTAAGAAAATCATAGCACCAATGTTGACTTTGAGTGAACACGGTGGTATGGTGATTTCTATGAGAGACTGGATAGGCAAGGAGGACAAGTTGGGCTGTTCGTTCAACAATTTGAACCAAGATGGCTCTAAAAGACCTATGAACTCTTCCAGTCTTTCAGAGGTGTTCATCGATAAAGATTCTTTGATGACCAACTCGGTGAAGATTGTCAATGACAGGCCACCACCAGTCTCGACTGAAAGTGCCTCTCATGAGTCTGCGAAATACATCAGAGTCGGAGCGTTCGGATATCCTTTACCTGATGCGACTTTGGCAATAATTAACCCTGAAACAAATATGTTGAGCGGTGTGATGGAAGTCGGCGAGATATGGATAGACAGTCCGTCGTTATCAGGAGGTTTTTGGGGCTTATCAAAGTACACAGAGGCCATTTTTCACGCAAGATGTAAAGACTATGAGGGTACTTTGGATTTGGAGTTTTTGAGAACAGGTTTATTAGGTTTCGAATACAATGGAAAGATCTATGTTTTAGGACTATATGAAGATAGACTTAGACAGAGAGTGACCTGGATTGATAAAAATTCGGAGTTGAAACAAGACCAATCTCTAGTTTTTGCTCGGTACAGGTATCATTATGCTGCTCATTTAGTAAGAACCTTGGCTAGAAATGTTAGACAAGTATCGGACTGTTCCTTCTTCGATGTATTCATAAACAAAGAATACCTCCCTGTTGCTGTTATTGAGTCGCCAGAAGCCAAGGTAGAATCAGCTCAGACCACTACCCAAGTAAGTGAAATTGATCTGGCTTTACTAGATACAATATGCACCCGACTGATCAACGCTTTAGAAAAATATCATAGTGTGAGATTGTACTGCGTACTCGTGACACCACCAGATACACTACCTAGAACTATAAGAAGCGGAAGATCTGAAATCGCGAATATGTTGTGCAAGCGGAAGTTTAATGAGGGTTCTTTACCTTCGATGTATGTCAAGTTTAACATCAAGCGCTCCGTGAGCAACATACCTCGGGGAAAGGATCTCACCGGAGGTATCTGGTCAAGATATGTGTCGCATTTGAGAGCAGAATCGTTGGACCTGGCAACAGAAACACAGTACTCTGGATTGGATTATCGGGATGTTTCAATCGATGACAGGACCAAAGCTCCCTTGACAGATTTCAAGACTTTAGTTGATATCTTGAAATGGAGGGCATCCCATCAGCTGGATGAATTAGCTTTCGCAGTCATTGACAGATCAATGAAGGAAACGAAACAGTTAACCTGGAAAAAATTTGACACCAAAGTGAGTGCTTTGGTTTGCTATATCATTGAGAAGTCGAGATTTAGAGCCGGTGACCACGTCATATTGATGTATTCTCTCTCTGAAGATTTCATAATAGCGTGCTTCGCCTGCTTCATGGTAGGGTTGATACCTATACCAATATCTCCAATAGACGTGGGTGTCAGGTTGAACGAAGACGTACAGGCATTGTTGGGAGTCTTAAGTGATTTTAGTGTTACTTGCATTTTTACTCATCCAGAAGTAGAGACAATTTTAAAATCGAAAGCAGTGTCTCACGCCATGAAAAATTCTAGTAGAATATTACCAAAGATCAAAAATACAACCAAATACAATAAGCCATCCTTGACAAGCGCCAATTTGGCGTCAAAAATCACAAAATGGCAAGCAGCATTTGATTTCAGAAATGAAAAAACCACCTCCATTATTTGGTTGTATTGGACACCAGATCATTATCGTGTAGGTGCCAAGTTAACACACAAAACGTTAATGAGCATGTGTAAAGTGGTCAAGGAAACTTGTCTGATGAAGAGTAATCGTCCTTTGCTTGGATGCGTCAGACACGTTTCAGGACTAGGATTCTTAGAGAGTACAGTGATGGGTGTATTCTTGGGCTCTTCAACCTACTTGATCTCACCAGTCGACTACTACTACAATCCATCTATTTATTTTTTGACGGTGTCCCGATTTAAAATCAAGGATGCGCATGTGACACCACAGATGTTGAAGCATGCTGTTTCAAAGATGAAATTTAAAGGATTTGATTTGTCGGAGCTCAAGAATTTGATGGTGAGCTGTGAAGGAAGGCCAAGTTTGGAATTAATGAAATCGGTTAAGTTGCTGTTTGCTCCTGTTGCACTTTCGACATCGGCTATAAGCAACGTTTATTCATCTTATTTCAATCCCATGATAACAACTAGATCGTACATGGCCTTTGAGCCGATTGAATTGTACTTGGATCCTGTAGCTTTACGCCAAGGCTACATATCGATTGTTAACCCGAGAAATGTCAAAGATGCCATCTATGTACAAGATTCGGGTATGGTTCCTGTTTGTACACAGATCGCAATCGTCAATCCCGAAACTTGTGAGTTATGTAAAGTTGGTGAGTACGGTGAAATCTGGGTTTGTTCCGAAGCAAGCGTTTATTCATTCACTAATGGACCAAGAGGCCAACAAGATTCATTCATCTCTTCAAGGTTCACGGCCAAGATAAAAAATGGGAATCAGGAGTACACTTATTTGAGAACGGGAGATCTAGGGTTTTTGCACAACTTATCCCCAACATCCTCCAGTTCAACGATGGATATTCAACCGCTCTTTGTTTTAGGTAAGATTCAAGACACAATTGAGGTGATGGGATTACATCATTTTGTCACAGATATTGAAAAAACTGTTGAGTCATGCCACTCAAATGTGTTCAGAAATGGGACATGTATTTTTAAATGCGGTGATTACACAATATTGGTGGTTGAGCCAAAAGTGGCAACCAATTTGTCCGCTTTGGTGCCCATCATCGTCAACAAGGTATTGAGCCATCACAGTTTGATAATCGATATAGTGGCATTCACTAAGCAAGGCACTTTTCCATTATCAAGGTTGGCGGAAAAACAAAGAGCCAAAATGGTTGGCGACTGGGTTCAGAATAAGTTAGCTATATCGAAAACTTATGGAATCAATTACGGAGAAGGATATATGATCAAACTCATTAAGGAGATAGAGCATGTTGTTAAAGATGTGGAGTCAATGAGTGGGTTGAATTTGACCAACACGAACCCAGATACTGAAGTGTCTTCAGAGTTGAGCGTGACGAACACCTCGTATCATCAAATGGGGAGAATAAATTCCCCAGTTTCATGATAAAATAGCTTAGAAATCATTGACAGAGATATCTCTGTTTCAAGACGATTTTGTGACGGCCCCACAAAAAGAGAGTATAAAAGAAAGAGCTTTAAAGGGAGTGCTATAAAAGAAAGTGTCGTAAATAAAGGTCGGAAATTTTAGGTTCATCATAGAAACGCCGAAGGATCTTCAGAAGTTCTAGCTTATTTCACAGGTAATTTCAAGAATGTATCACTAGGCTACCATTTTTCACTCAACACTTCTCTATGGCTCATGATGACAACCTGATACTTTCATCCAAAAATAAGCAGGTATTTTTTAATCTGTGGAAATCCGTTACGGACGGGGCCCTTGTTAGACAATAAAAAATAGAAAAAACAGTTGTAGAAGATGTAATTGATGTATAATCTGGAATTCACAATTTTGCTGAATATTCAACTTATAATTTTTTTAGAGCTCCACGTTTGCTTATTTGCATCTCTTGGGCATACTGTCTGTTTATGTTTTGACAATGGGTGGTCATTTTGTATTTTCTCCTCTATTTTCTTAAAACACAGTTTTGTAAGAAGGCTTCAAATTTTCATACTCCAGTTTAACAAGCTGCATACCACTTTTGTAATACATGTTAGCGCCGCTATGTCATTCTTTTTTTTTTTTTGATTTTTTTGATATTTGACAGCTTTTTGATAGACAGAGAAAAAAGCGCTTGCACGTGAATCTTGACGGTGTATGAAAAACTGTTATTAGATTGCTCTTTGTTTGTGTTTAATAATTATCCAAGTAGATTAACTGCTCATAGATATCATCAGATGTCGAACACTAGTGATACGGTCACAGAAGACAGAGAACACTCACCGAGGCACCATCGCACTCATTCCGGTGAACCAAGTGCATACACAGAGGATGTTGATCCTGAAAGAAGACCATTGCTTTCACCTGATGATCCTAGCGTTTCACCTCTCAATGTTAAAAACGTCAGAATTGCCAAAGTTATTCTCGGATTCTCATCTATTATCTCACTTTTTTGGATCTTGTTTTTAATCATATCAGATTTCATTTCAATTCCAGGCTTCAACAATCATGGTCGAAGCTTTCTAGAGGTGAATTTGATAATTTTATCATTGTTGAGCACGATGGTATCTCAATTGTTCTTCACCGTTCCTTCCAACATCGACCGAGTCATTGGATATTCCACTTCTGCACTAATAGCATTTGACCTTTTTCTTGTCTTGGTCGTTCCTGGATTGCGTTACGACCAGTACATGGTTGGAATCTCAACCTTCATTTGGACGTTGTTCTCTAGTGTGTTTGGTACATTTGCTGATTTTTTGGTGGAGAAGGGTAAAATCCACGAAGAGATTCGACTCACCGGTCGCCCAGAAACGAGGAAGTCTTTTTACGAATATACTGTAATCATGATACGCAATACTCTCAGAGCCATAATTTTGGTGCTGTTTGTATTGATTAGTTTGAACCTTTGGCTTGATGCTTTTGATAGCAGAGTCGCTCCGTGGGGTGAAAAGGTTCGCGTTGAGGATGACTCTTTTGGAATACACATATCATGTTATGGTGATGTTTACGGCAACGACACGATTGGTATGGATGCACCCGATGAGGACCAACAACCTATATTGTTACTCGAGGCAGGTCAGTGGGAGTCATCAGAGGAGTATGCTTCTTGGGTTGAGGAATTGTACCAATTGAAGAAAATTGATAGGTATTGCATTTATGATCGCCCAGGAAGTGGCTTCAGTGACTCGTCACCATCACCACTCTCCATTGGCATTACAATTGATCTTTTGAATGAAGTTTTAAAGAAGAAAAAAATTCATGGTCCATTCATGTTGTTGGGATTTGATATCGGGGGTCTATACTCCAGGGTGTTTGCGTCTAGATATCTCTCGCAGGTTCATTCCTTAATATTAATAGATTCTTGGCCCGACAATATGCTTAAAAGAGATCCTTTCGCCACAGCCAATGGTTCAAAAGATAAGTGGGAAGATTTGTATCGCACTATCAACATTAGGCCTATGAATACTAGGCAGGGTCTTAGATTATGGTTCCATGGGTTTATATCGCCTTATCAGTTGGTCAGCTGGAAGAATGTAATAATCAACAGACATGGATCTAGAGAAAGAATATTTGGTGATGATATGAGGCACCGTGGCAAATTCTTGAGATCCAAATTGCAAGAGCAGATGTCTGCAGGCATACTTTCACACAACGAAGTGTATAACAGCAACATCAATTTGGGCAATGTGCCGCTTGGCGTTATCAGTTCTGACTTGATGATCAAAAACTCTATCAATTGGGGTAAATGGCAGCGTGCATTAACTAAGATTAGCAGCAATAGCGTAGAGTGGAAAATCGCAGATGGTGGTCACAAAATATGGGAGAACCCGAAAGGTAAAGTTCAGTTGCAGAATTTTATATTGAGACTGTTGGATTCAGACGATAAAATTTAATGAGTTCTCTTTAAATAAATTTTCAATTCTTGTTGGGTTGCGGATTAATGACTAATTTTTGTCGACATACAGCCAGATGAATGATACAGAGGCGAGCGAAAACAGTTCATCAAAACTGGCGAAAGCTAACTCAACTGTTAAAATCTTCGCTCAAAAGGATGAAAAAAACACTACACTAAGTGGTACAAGATAAGAGTGCCCAAACGCCGGACCACAGTGCATATACTGAAACATAAAAAAGACCTTTTTGAAAAAAAAACTCTGTTACAGTAACCGAAACAATCAAAATTACCTTTGACACAAAATCTTATAGTGTCTTTCACTTTTGCAAAGAGTTTTATGTAGTCTGGTAAACAGCGCCAAATCTATATTAGTCATCGTCATCTTTTTCCAAGTCGGTGTTTGACCCATCCAAAGAAAATGTAATTGGGGATAGTTCTGACAAACAAGAAAGATATATGCAGAGCATCTGGCAAATATACTTCCAGCTACGAAAAGAAAATGATCTCTTATTTCTTCAGCCTAAAGGCCTCCCTTATCCTTATCGAAGTCGCGCGTTCAAAATTAACAGGAGAAAAATATCGATATTCACATTATGGTCCAGCTTTAATAAACTCATCCTTTATTAGCACATCCCGCAAAAATGTTGCCAACACGCGCGACAACTGGATACATACCACCCAGTCATCATCACTTTGATGACTTGATAATGCCACTGATCTCATGCTGATTGTGAACGAAAGTTCATATCATCAGACACTTCTGCCTTTCAAGGAGCTTGGATTTAAAGTAAAATAAAACAATAAACTTATTATATGAAGGCGAGCTTTTCCGGCAGACGATTGACCAATCGAATTTGCAAGACGTTCCTGATCCACTCATTTTCAATATCAAATTATATACTTTTCAGATCCACGTCAACAAAAATTTTGGGATCCATCTAACTTTGTCTCCATGCAATGGAAGGTTCACTGGCTCAAGCTCTTCACTCTTGATAATATCAAGCTAAATTTTTCAACATGCTCGTGCTTCTTTCAATAAGATCGCCAATTTACCCATTTTCCATTCGTCAAATACTCAAGGACCATAACGGGCTTCACCATGACATAGTTTCCATGACTGTTAATGGAAAACGCACGTAATTTAAAACCTAATAGAAAAGGAAGGCTGTTGACCTTCAAAAAGAATTTCTCCCACCTAAGCTTTCCGATAATAGCTCAGCATGGAATTTTCCCTGCATTCAGATACTTGCACTTTACTGGATCGTAACAACTACAGATAAACTTGTGAATTAAGATGCTTGTCATTGAAGATATATGGATATACCCTACGTTAAGTAAAGTAATGCTGCATAAAAAAGCCGTTTTGGAAGATATGAAATGTATTGGTGACGAGTCTCATAGAAGGCTGGTATAAGTGTTGACAAATCTCTCAATGCCATCCTCTAACTCACGAGGAGCATCGGAGATAATCGATTTGCATTGTGCAAAAGAGAAAAATAAAACCACTTTTTCCTTTGAAGCTGAAGGACTTGTACATCGTGTACGAGTTCATTTTGTTACCATTCAAAAAAATCGTAGATGGGTTGGTCTTTGACTGTCACAAATTTGCAGACAGTGATTCCCGGGATGAAGTGATGAGTGTCCGAAAAAAGAAATGAATGCAATTTCAATGAGATGGACGGTATGTAATAAAAAAAGTTAGATCAATCCTTGGTCAAAAAAGCCGAATGCTAACTAACTTGTACAAAAGCTCTCCCGAAAACGTATAAGAGAGAAATACACCTCATAAATGGCCGAGGATAGAGGTGCATATACGCTGACTAAAGCGCTGCAGACCAAGGTTTTAAAGACGTTGAATTTGGTGATGTGTGACTAGAGCCAACAAAGATCACATAAAAAGCAGAAGACCAAAGTTTTTTATGCGAAAAATGATATCAATCGTAGTGCAACTGAGCAGCGTAAAATCAATCTTCGTCATCATCATCTTGCTCCAAATCAGTGATTGAACGACAATTAGGACAATGGAATTGGGGATAATTCCTAACTAACAATGGACGTATGCATTTATAGTGCCAGCTATGCGAACAAGGGCTAATGAAAATGGAATCACCAACTTCCAAGTCGTTCAAACAAATAACGCATTCTGTCTCATCTCCCAATAATTTTTTGTGTGTCTCCTTGTTGAACTTGTGATTTTTTCGCTTCCAAGATTTGTTCAACTCCACTCTGACTTTGACACATCTGAAAATCTCTTCAGAACCACCACGGAAATCCATTCCCAATTGAAGCATATCACCATCACATACCATACAATCATCACTCTCCACCCCAGCCGGTGATAACCTTATGTGGTTCAAAAATGTTCCTGATGAAGACTTCAAATCTTTGATATACCAATTTCCATGCTCATCAACAAGAATCTCCAGGTGTGTTCTTGATACAACTTTCGATTTGAAAACAACAGCAGCAGAAGACCCATGTGGGGCCTGAGCAGCTTCTCTATTTCTTTCCGTATACCTACCGATAGGGAGCCTCATCCCAGGCTTGAGTTTTCTAATCAAAGGAGAAAAATATAATACAGGTGATGACGAAGAATGATCAATGAAAGGGGTAAGTCTTATCGAAAAGGAACCATCAGATTCTCTTTTATCGTTTACAGTTTCCGCTAATGCAGGAACGATTGCTGTAGAGTTTTGTCTTGTTCTGGCTTGATCTTCAGAATCTTCAGACTCTTCTTGAAGTTCATCGATCTCATCAGTTTCTAATAACTCCGCATTGCTAGCAGAATCTCTGTTCAAAGAGGATGATGATCTTGTGCTTGATAAATTCAATTGGTGTATATCAGTGACAGTAGCACTCATCAGCAACCCTAGAGACTGATTACTGACACTCATATTATTTCCAGCTGAGCCTCGCCTCGATTCAATTAATGACGGTCTCCTTGTACTGGAAGATTGTTCGTGTAAATAGAGCTGATTGGAATTAAAACTTGACGATGCTGATTGTGCTGAAGCATCTATTGAGAACGGTGATGGGGAGATGATTATGGGGTTAGTCAGTGATGCTGGAATCTGTGTTGGCTGCTGCGAAATGCTAGCCTGCTGTCTTAGTGATGAAGTTATGGATGAGAATAAGTTACCAAACGAAGAGCCCCTTCTCCTCCTGTCATTTGAGCTCAGTGAGCTCAGTGAATTCAAACGTTGCATACCAGGTGGCCTAACCGATTCTGTAGATAATGTTGAACCTCCGGCCACTACTGCTGGTGGGGGTGCTTGTGGCTGTTGAAGTTGTTGTTGCTGAAGTTGTTGTTGAAGTTGTTGCTGCTGTTGTTGTTGTTGTTGATGTTGTGGTTGTGGTTGTTGTTGTTGTTGTGGTTGTTGTCGCTGCTGCTGCTGCTGCTGTTGTTGTGGAGGCGCACCAGAAGCCGGCTGCAGCAGTGGAGAAATGTAGCTGTTTATTGGCATCCCGTCTCGCTGTATCAAAATGTCGGATTCAAACTGTCCAAAGCAAAGCTGATCTCTCTACTAACCAATAATTAAACTTTGAAATTGTACTCGCCGTTGTTGGGTCTGTTGGCTTTGATTGGTTTATTGATAATCAATATTCCCTTCAACTACTAGAATGTGAATGGCGGTATCGTAGTAAGAAAAACACTACAAGATCCTGGAATGAAGACAAGCTTTTGATATGCTGAAAACTGAATGAGCAATTATACCACCTTGGGTGAGAATTCTATGTTAGTGTCAAGCTATCTGGTTCAATGTTTTGATTACAATAAATTAGAGACGGAACCTGTGACAACTCAAATGAAAAAGACAAATTTTTTCTCTCCTTCACTACTAGCCCTCGGTCACGTGAAGCAAAATGAATGCTAAAAAGTTAAACGTATCATCACTCATATACACAAATTATACACCCCAGACGACTCTATTCTACAATGGTTATATGTGTATCTCAATGATAATTAACGATTGCGGAGAAGGTTCAACAATTCTTCTTTTCCATTAGGAAGATTTCCAGTAGGTTCAGCTTGATACTGCGACGTACTGGCAGGCGCAGCCGAAGAGTAAGAATTCATCAAATTGACATCATCAGGATTTATAAATTCGTTAAGATTCTGTTTGCTTGTGTGGCTCTTGTTCAAAAGGCCCGAGAAAAAGTTGCTCAGATTTGGAGAAGGCGAGTGTTGATCTTGGATGTTTGACACGAGCACTGCAGGATCATCCAATTTGTTATTCTCATTCGCCAAGGAAGCGGAATTATTGCTGTCGGCATGTGGCTTTTTCAACAACGATAATAAGCTAGACGATGCTGAATGTGCAGGCGTCTGCGGTGATTCATGTTGGGTGACAGTGCCCGAGTTCAAGACATTCATAGGATCATGTTGGGATAAGACAGGGCTAGCTTCCGCCTTTGTCGCTGGAACATTGTGGCTTTTAGACAGGCCATTGAGTAAGTGCAAAATTGAGCTGGACTTGTTTTGCGACATGGTGGAATCATTGGTATGTTGAGAGCCCATATGTGGACCTTTCAATAGAGAAAGGAAATGATTAGCTTCGATTGCTCCTTCTGGTTTGGTAGCTCCATCAGAAACTTTGCTTCCACCATCTTGCAACGGTGGATTCTGACCTCTTTTCAAAATTTGTATCTTTCTTTTCACAGGCTCAACGGGAGCAACGCTTTCCTGAATCGTGGGTGAGTAAGAAGATTTGTAATCGTTCAGCACTATAGGCTGCTCCGCAGCCACAGCTTCATTTTCGCCATCTTCCTCGTCTGAAGACACAGACAAAGGCTCAGATTCAGATTCATCATCCGAATAATCATAATTGAGAAGATTTTTGTGATTTATATTCGTGGAATTCTCAAGCTCTTCAAAATCTTCATAATCTTCATAATCTTCATATGAGTCGATTGAAACGTCCTTCAGTTTTTCGACAGGAAATTCACTAGTGGGAGGGTCAAATGCCTTCTGCGTATCGTGATTGGATGTTGTCGATTGCAACTCGTCTTTTGGCTGTTTTCCACTTGGTGTTATGTTGATTGGGGTAACAGACCTAGAGTGCGACTCAGATCGGTTTAGCATGGCTATAACCTCTTTCCCAGCTTCATTGGACCCATAAACCAGTCCGTGGTTATTCGATAAATCCATTGTGTTGTTCTGTCCGTTGCCGTCCCTTTCTTTCGGGCCGTTCTTTTTCAAAAGAGATAATAAATCGTTTGAATCGGAGGCATTTGTTTCGGGTGTCCTTTTCAAAATGCTTATTTTTTCATCTGGAAGAGGAGATCCGTTGTTACGCTTCAACAATTTAACCGTTTTGCTCGGAATTGGCAGGTTCTCTGTGGCATAGTTGTTGCTTCTATTGAATAAGTCCATCAAGTAATTTGTTTTTGGTCTATTGGCAGCCTCAGAATTACTAGAAAGTTGTATTGACTGCGATTCTCCCAGCAGAGGTGCACTGTTTTGAGGGTGTCTGTTGAGAACCCCCAACAACACTTTGCTGTCAGCCTCTTTCGACCTCTTGTTAAGTAAGCTGAAGCTTGGCTTATGCAACGACTCTGGTGTTGGTGCATCAAAGTTTTGGCGTGGTGGTGTTGGAGGCATCATATGAGCAAGCAGGTGGTGGTGTGTATTGGGCAGTAGTGTAGGCATGAACATTGGCGGTGGCATTTGCTGGCCAGGGTAAATCATATGGGGAGAAAACGGATGAGATTGTCCATTTGCAATCAGAGCAGGAACAAACGGCTGGAAGGGATATACTGGTGGAAACTGTGATACCATCAGTGGTAGTAAAGGCTGATTTTGTAATTGAGGGATGTTTGTGCTGACTGGAAGAGCGCTGCCTTGATTAGCCAGCTTTAACTTTTCTAATAAATCTCTTCCTGGATCAATATCAGCCTTCTCAGACAGTATTTCAGATATGTTGGTAATACCTAACAATTCCTTTAACTCAATTGCTACCTTTCTTTTAACTTCTTCTTCATTTCCTTTACCCTTTTTCATAGCAACATATCTCATGATAGGCTTTATCATTGCAGAGACTAAAAAGAATTGATTCGAATTTATCTTGGCATTTTTATTCAAATATTTCAAGTCTTTCCACGCAATTTCAGCGATTTCATTTCTAGCAATTGGTTCGAAATTGTAGTCCTCTGGCACACCATCAACAAAAAATATCTTGAAGTTTTTTCCCTTTATTGTCCTCTCCAGATAGTTGGAAGCATCGATTAAATCAGTACAGTCAAAACCAGTCTCTTCTTTCACCTCCCTGATGGCACAAACCTCATCATTTTCATCCTTTGAAATTTTCCCTCTTGGAAAACCCCAAGAGTTGGACTCAGTACCCTTCACCAACAACAATTTGTCTAATGAGGAATTTAACAAAGCAGCACCTCTTACAGGTATTGTGGACTTGTACTTTCCGAATTTTGCCAATGCATCGGAAGCACTACCCCAACGCCAGATCATGGGACATCTCTCAATCATCAGCGTTGAGAAGCCTTTCATTTTCAAACTCGGTAATGATGAATTGATAGGTCTCACGAAGTCTGCATAAAACCATTGTGCTTCTTCTATTTGAAAGAATACTCTTTCTATTGAGGACAAGTCTTCATCTGGACAGTTTATCACAAATCTCACTAGCAAATCTTCTAACACTCTGTCGAGGGATTCCCCAGAGAACCCGTCTCTCAAAGTTATCGACATACTATAATTATTTGTAAGTTGAATGTTTTCTTTTAAAATTTATGTGATAATATGTTGATTATTTTAAAAATTTTATATTTTTTTCTCTTATTAGAGTGTTCTCCATTTATCGAGAAGTTCACGAAACACTGAATAAAATCTACTGATAGCGTATCACTTACAACGAAGAAAATGAAAGTTGGATTCATTCCTGAACATTTTTCTACGCCAATTCTGTTCGCCAATTTGAATGGGTACTTCAAGGGTAAGGAAATTGAAGTTGAGCTTGTTCTTTTTCCATCTGGGTCAGGCCATTTGATACAATGCTTGAAGTCAGAAGAAATTGATATAGCCATTGGTTTGACCGAAGCTTTTGTAAGAGGCATTTGTGACGGTGATGAAGAATACAAAATTGCCGGAACATATGTTGAGAGTCCGCTATGTTGGGCAGTCTCAACTGGTAGCAAAAGAGATGACATCACGTCGATCTCACAATTACAAGGCAAAAGAATAGGGGTCTCAAGAATTGGAAGTGGAAGCTATGTGATGTCATTTGTTCTAGCTTTACAGAACAACTTTGCACACCCCTTCTTCTCTGAATTTCCAGTGTTGACCAACTTTGCCAATTTGAGAGATTCGGTCAATTTGAAAGATAATGTAGATGGTAGCGAGGCATTCATGTGGGAATATTTTACCACAAAAAAGTACTATGACAGCGGAGAGATCAAACAGATTGGTGAAATCTATACACCTTGGTCATCTTGGGTGATTGTGCCAAGAACAGATATTGCCGACAATAATAGGAAGGAGTTGGAATCTTTTTTGGAAGCTATCAACGAAGGTATAAGCTACTTCAATACACATCCAGAAGAGTCTGCACAGTATATAGCCTCTAATTTAGACTACACATTGGATGATGCTAGGGAATGGTTGAAGACGGTTGAGTTCTCCAAAGACCTGAAGTCAATTGACTTTTCGAAATCAATATTGGAGACATCTAAAATCTTGAACACCGCTGGGGTCATACAGAAGAATGGAGAGACCACTGAGTTGATTCGGTCAAGATTGGATAATGGAACGATTAAATTTTGATACTCTTTTCTTATCTGAATGATCATTTCTAGTCAGAAACCAGTTCCTGTAGCGCTTCGAACTTTTCCCTCATGGGACTTTCTCTGTAGTCAATAAGCTCTTGTTGTTCCAATTGAGACCTGCTCGAAATCCTAGGCAACGACATATCAAAAAACTTGCTCTTTTCACTATCCAATAAAGTATCCACTAATGTATCCATAAATCCAAGTTCTACAGATTGAGTGGACGGATTTCTCAATCTCAACTTCCTATAATCTGTCAAGTGTGGTTCCAATGTTTCATATATCTCCAAGGAGTCATACGTCAATCTCACATACACTAGCAGCAACGCTGTTAAATACTTAAAATGGGCTTGTCGTATAAAATAGTCCAAAATCTCCCTTGAAGGTTGTAATTGTAATAATTTCAACAACAAACACATGAAGTGCGTGGGCTTCGTGTTGTTGCTATTTGCATAGGTTCCAACGAGCTGGATATCGGCAGCCTTATCCACAAACGTAAGGAGATTCAAATTGAAACAGTGCCTCTTATAGTACATCGAGTCTAATATTCTTTCCCTGATGATCTTCTCTATCAAGAAGACCGGGTGAACATTGTGAATTTTCTCAAGACCCCGCTCTAGTCCTCTATCTACTGTGATTGACAAATCCCTTTTTTCTGAGAAAACACCGTTACTCGACATCTGATGATGCAGTAAGAGAATGAAATTTTACGAATGTCTATCAATCTTTTGATTTTTTCAGGACGTTTTTTTGTGCTTTTCGCCAGTCATTTATTATTTAATGTAATTTAAGTGTTACTCAAAATAGTTTTTTATTTCATGGACTCGAGAACTTAGATACCGGTTACAGACATTTGTCAACCTCCCAAAAGTCTTTGATTGAAGCATCAGTAGCGCCCAATTGCTTGTGCAATGTCCGTTTATTTATGTCACTTTTCAAAAGCACAATTAATTGTCTCCAGCATTTGGTGTAAGCAATGATCAAAATTGACAGTCTCTTCGTTTCTTTGGGTACTATCAATATCTTTTTTGCTGATCCAACCCAACTTATAAATTTCTGGCAATACAAGCTTCGAATTCGAGTACAACGCGCCATGTACATCTCTCACAAATAAAATCAATCTCAAATAATCTTCCCTGAAAAACTTTGATATTGTGAATACAACATCTTGAATACGACTGCAGGGTGTTTGAAGAGTGATAGCAATTTCTTTCAATACATTTTGCAACTCAATCAACGTTGAACCGTCTATTTGAGATAAATTCAAAATATCGTACAAAGCTCCACATCCGTTGAGTTTCAAAAATTCTTTGGTGATAGCTGAATCTTCATCACCCACTATTGACTCAATGAAGTTGTTCCAATTTTCCTTATGACTGTCGTACTCAGCTTGTATTATTTTGTTATTCTCCAACTTGTCTTTCAACTCACTGATCAACGCTTCATCGGAGTTCGACTTCTCAAGAAGTTCATTAATCATTTCATCTTTAGCCATAATTTCGTTTCTAAAGTCCAGCTGATTGTCACGAAGATCTCTCATCGCAGTTTCGATATTCTTATGCTTATTGTGTGTGAATGTATCGTCGACCACCAGGCTTGATATATCTGATGATTCATTGTAAAGTGTCTCAGAAGATTTCTGCTTATGAGGAGTGGAAGTAGAGCTTCTTGATAGCTGAGAAGGTACAAAATCTGGAGAAGAACGTGAACCATGCCATTGAGTGTCGAAGTCATGTAAGAGACTCTGTCCCGATTTTGACTTTAATAAAAATGCTCTCAACATTTGAAGTTCACGCTGATCAAAGTCTACAACACCCTCACTCATATTGCCATCAACATTTGTCGCTCCTAGCGGTTGACCTGAATTTGGCGGTGTTGGCTCAGGGGAAATGTAGCCAGTAGCATTTCCGCTACGCACGCCTTTCGAACCAGCGGAACTAACAGAATGTGTATGATCATCATTTAAGTTACTTTCCTGTTCCAATACAACACTCAATTCTGGAGATCTGGTCACCACCTCTTTGAATCTATGACTGGTCTTATTTTCCTTTTCTTCATCGATCCCATTCCTGAAGATATGCCTCACAACACCGTTCGTCTGCAAGTCGTCATTCAGATTTACAACTTGTGAGATCAATGGAGTAGATTGTGATAAAGGTGAATTATGAAATGCCTTGTGCTTTTCGAGTAAATTGAGCTTCGGTTTGAAGTTATAATTTTGAACAGGTGTAGACGACGTACTGTTTATTGTGTTGAAAGGTTTTGTCGTTGTCGATGGTTGTGGTTGTTGGTTGTCGATCTGCAACTTTCTTGCTTTCTCTAAAAGAAAGTGGATTTGATCAAGAGAAAGATCTTCACCTTCATCATAGACTCTCGAGAATTCAGATCTTGTCAGCTCTTTCGATGACAAGAACATATATGATTCACTGGTATCAGACAGGGAATTTCCCAAAGACAGGGGCACGTTTGATGTATCATCACTATCAACCACAAGATTCTTTACTCTTGAGCTCTGCGATATTAGTGACATGACTGATTGTGAATTTCAGAAGCAACTTCAGATGCGTGCTTACTAAGACACCAGGACGAATAGTGAAGCAACGGTCGAATAGCTACTAAAATGAGTCCTGATTCAAGTAAATTGAAGGTGGTGAAAGTTATGAAGTTGAATAAGCGAGTAGTGATATGTTTCAAAATATCATTTGTTTACCTTTTTTCGCCCTGCGTGTGAAAATCATCTTTGTGGCCGATGCACAAAAAGAGGTTATCTAAACACACACCCACGCAATTATCGATTGAGTAGCTATCACTTCGGTCTCATGACATCGAAGACAGCCACTGTATTCTGCCGAGGATAAGTCAAAGCCAATGTGTGAAGAAGAGTTAAAGGATTTTTTGTCTTATTATAAAAAAGCAACAATTTGCTGAATTTTCAGATGATCTTAAAATGACATGACCGATCTTACCCCAAGAGTGCCTGACAAGAGTCTATCTTACAGATCCAAATATTCTGACGCTAACGCCAAAAAACCAAAACAGATACCATACCTTGAAGAAGCAAATAAGATTGCACATAAGGTTCAATCTAATCAAAAAATGTGTCACAATCATAGCTGATGAGTAATGAGTCCCCTAGTGAAATGGAGGGGCATTCATATCGTTCAAGCTCGCCAAAGCCTCATATCTTGCTATGAAGGTTTGCTCTCTTTGGGAGCCTTGATAAGTGTTACTGATCTACGGCATATTATCAAAATTTAATTCAACAAGCTCGAACAAAGTATTGAACGCTGCTCTCTAAATAAACGAACACGGCTTTTTCAGTGATCAATTTTCAAACTGAAGTCAACAATCGAACAACCTTGGTGAATTGAAGAGGTAGAATAAATGTCTATATCGTTGCAAAGATACTCTCCCAAGTTTTCCAAAGTCAAGCCACCACTGCATTCCAAGTAAAACTTTTTATCTTTACCTTTCCAATTATCTTTAATGTTGTTTGCTGCTACTTTCAACCCATCACCTGTGAAATTGTCAAGCATGATTATATCTGCTCCAGCTGCTATAGCCTCGTTGGCCTCCTCTTCGCTCTGTACTTCTACTTCAATTTTGGTGGAAAAACCGATCACCTTCTTGGCACTTTCAACGGCTTTCGTTATAGATCCAGTAGACCATATGTGGTTGTCTTTTAACATGATCATAGATGACAAATCGTAACGATGGGAATCGCAGCCGCCAACGATCATAGAATACTTCTCGATCAATCTTAAGCCAGGAGTAGTTTTCCTCGTGCCTGCTATGATTCCCTTATATCCCACATCTCTTGCCCTAGCATTCGTGATAAAAGATTGGGTTGCAATACCTGATGCCCTTGCTAAAATGTTCAATGATAGCCTTTCGGCAACCAAAATATCCTTTACAGGGCCCTTCACTGTAGCCACCTTGACATTTCCGTCTTTGCTTGGGGTCAAATAAGTTCCCTCCTCGATGAACCATTCTACTTTTAATCCGAACTGATGATATACCTCATTGGCGAAAGGAACACCACTGAGAACACCGTCTGATTTACACCACAATGTGGCCGTATTCAAATTATCTCCAACAACGTATCCACCATAGTCGAATGATGGAACATCTTCGGAGATCCAGTTTGTGATTAAACTCTTCCAGCTTCCGTTTGAAGGTAGTAAATGTTCGAATTTAGGTGATGGATTTGAGAATTGCTTCGACATTGTTTGTATCACTTATGTTGTATGTCGTCGTTCCACTTATTTTTACCGAGCGATGAGATTTTTTTTTTTCACAATATTCTTTTGTGGGCTAGATTTTGTGGGGACTGGATCGAGATCAATTTAAATCAATACTATTTTCAAGACTGGGACGGTGGATAGTATGGTGCCAAAACTGAATGACAATATTCGAAGGTATTCTAGAAAGGCTTTAACGTCATCAGATGATAGATCAGGCAAAGTTCTTCTTGGTAACGCAGTGCCCAATGTCGATTTACTGCTCCTAGATTCCAATACGCGTAATACGACAAAGGAAATGCCTAAACACAAGAGACAGAGGCAGGTTTACTTCAGGACATCAACAGAGAAAATCACTTGCAAGTCGTGCCATATGTCCTATGTGCCTCATTTGAAATTGGACAATGATCTACATCAAAAATTTCATCTTCGATCCTTGGTTGGCCGTGAATGGGCTCCCAAATGGGGTCACAAATTGTACAATTTCAAGATCAACGCGAATGGGAAATCTGAGACGACCCAGATGATTGAAGTGGATTCTCAGAACAAGGCCGAGGTGAGAGCCACAAAGGAGTTGTTGGAGTTGGTAAATACCGAATTACAAGCCCCAGATGATTGCGGTAATTGGTTGAAGGGGAAGGAGTTTGGGAAGGTCTTTGTTTGTGTGTTGAACAAAAGAGCAATTGGTGTCATATGTCTAGAGAGAATAACTTCAGGCGAGTGGTTGATCTTGGAGACTGGAAATATTGTACCTAGTCAACAGATACCATTGGTTGTGGGAATATCGAGAATATACGTGGTAAAGAATTATAGAAGATTTCATGTTGCATCTGAGTTGCTTGAATGTACTCTAAGATATTTCACCTATGGGACGAGTTTGAAGAAGACGGACATCGGATGGAGCCAGCCAAGTGAATTTGGTTCGAAATTAGCAAAAAATTTCAACTCGGTAAGACACAAGTCAGGCTATAATTTGTTACCTATATATGTCGAAAATCAAATAGAAATAAATTAATAGCTCATGTGCTCATCATCGCAATTTGTTCTATCATCTTGTACTGCAGCATCGAAAGCTGTTTCACTTCCTCATCATAAGCCAAGTATGAGTCACGGTCAGAAACTTGTGATAGCGCTGCCAATATGGAAGTGACACACCTTCTTATAGTCAGTTCATCATCATCCAGCAATGATCTACAGATAATAGCAACACGTTCAATTTGAACCTTGGAAAGATCGTTTAATCGCTGCTCAACAATCAATTTGATTGCAGTAAGGGCAATCATTCTCTGTTGAGGTTCGTTCACCTCGATCATAGAACAATCCAATGCAAATTGATAGTCAAATTGGATGAGCTCCTGCATCACGTCCAACACTGCAAACCACATCTCGTTAGCGAAAAAACTCGAATGCAACGAAAGTTTGAAAATGATGATATCCCAAAATGCTGCAAGATGGTCTGTATTCAAATCCAGTTGGATGTGAATATTGTGGATCAATATAGCTAATCCGAAGAGACTTTCCTTTGGGTACGATTTCAGGTCATCGATCAATTGGATTACATCATTCATCTGCATGATAGCTTTCGAACTTTGAAAAACAACCATCATGAGAATGGACCATTCATCATCGGTGGATTGATTTGAAAGACATCTGGACTTCAAATCTTCGAAATCAACTCTTCTTATAGGAGATTTCATATCAAGGAAACAATATTTTTGTTGCTGGAACGAAAACCATGATTTAGCCTCAACGTCCAAAACTCTAGTGGGACCGAATTCTATCAACTCATCGACCATCTCTTGCTCATCTTTATATATGGGTATCGATTTTTCAGCTGCAAGTATCAAAAGAGGATCTGATTTGTTGATCATGTCACCAATCTTCGAATCCTCAACTTCCACAGAAACTGGTGAAGTGATATTCACATTTTCAATCTGAGTAATCAACTCATGAGACGATGAAGGAGAAGAGAAACTTCTCTCTGCTGAATTTTCATCTCCAGAAGGCTCATCATCATCTTTCAGGTGTATTGGTATCATTACGGTGGTACCATCAACCAGTTGGTGATACCCTTGGAGTTCATAGTTTGTGAGCCCATCAACTTTTGTCAGACCCATTTCTATATCTTCATCAACATTGGTTTTGTGAGGGTATTCCATTTCGAGTTCATCAATTTTTTCCTCTTTTTCGGGAAGGTGATCTTCATCATATCTATCCTCACCTTCACTCTCGAAATTTTCTATATCCCTGGCATTTTCTGGATGAGATTCATCTTCGTCAGCTTCGTTGCTTTGCTGCTTCAACAATTCTCTTTCTGCTTTTTGGAAGTTGAGGCCTTGATGGTGAAAAATTGAGTCATCTTCATCTTCTTCCTCTGTGATGTTGTTCTCTTTGCGATATGAGTCAGAAACATTAGTGCTCAGGGAGTTAGTAAATTTGGGCATTATCATTGTCAAGTCGTTCAGGGGATTGTAAATGTCGATCAGCTCAGCCATGTTGTTTAATTTTGCACCGGGTCTAATCATTGTCATCTCATATGCGTTATGATCACTATCAATCATTTCGACATCATAGGGATCACCCTTAGAGTTGTTGTTTAGTTCCAAAAGAGACTTTACAGTGCTTGTGACGGTTTCGCCTTGTGATGTCAATGACTTTTGAAACAACGTTGGATTAATCTCTTGCAACCTCTTTAAAAGAATTTTGTAGTCACTAAGCTGTAATGAATCCTCTGAGGTCACAAAGAAGTCAAGAGATTGAAACAAGACATCAGATACTTTGACAAAAGCAATATCAGTTATGGGAAAGGTTCCCAAAGTCTCCAACAATAGTAAGCTTAAAAATTTGAAGAATTGGCTCTTATATTTGATCAATTGTATGGTCCAAATTGTATTCATCACCAAAGATATGTTGTTCAAAGTATTCATCAACTGCGCACAGGAACAATAGACATCATCGATAGACATAGCATCAACGAGTGTTGCAGTTAAATCATGATTTACTGTTATCCCAAGCTCCAAATCCGCTCCAATATTGCAGATAATGAACGAGCTCAAAAAGTTTTCATATGGGATATGTTTCAAAGTATCAGCTAGCAAATCAAATTGATAAAGCGGTTTCAAGACTTTCGGATCATTGATACTGAGCGATATCAACACTTGGTCAATTTCCGTAGTGATCTCTTCTTTCGATATCAAAGCAAATTTCAACATATTGACTCCCTCAGATCTCATCTGGGGATCATCCGATTTGAGCGATGACAAGATCATATCTTCTTCATTCTGCCCTAAATTCGTACAGTTAATTTGTTTGTCTTCTACCACAGACGCAGCATTCACATCAGTTAACAGTTTTTTTATTTCAGTATCGGGCACTGGGGAATTAGCTGAAGGTGCTCTAGTAAATATATCCCTAATCGATATATCTGTATTGTTCCCAGAGCTTGAGATCCCCAAATCTTCCGATCTGCTCCTAGAGGCAACACCTGCGGCCAGCAATGATGAAGTCTTAGTCGAAGGAATACGTCTTGCTCGTTGTGCGGTATTGACTCGCAATGGCTTCCCTATATCACCGCCTCCGACAGCAGTTGATTTTGATGGTGCTGCCACAACCTTACCCAGATTATTAGTCTGGCCCAATGAAGTAGTTGCTGGAGTGGAGCGATTTTTGGCAACTATCAATTCCTTGATCGACTGTCTCTTTTTAGGGGACCTTAGAACCGGATCTATTGGCGTTAAGACAGTCAGTGGTCTGACACGATCCAATGCCTTCCTTGTTGTCAGGTCAAGCCTGACCAATGAGTTTTCTGCAATGCTTGGCCAATATTTGTAAAACCACCAAAACGTTGAACGCATGGACTCTCTTACAGTTGCATTGGGGTCATTTAAGCATTTCATAATGGATCTATCCAATTGCTGTAAGGCGATTCCTCCATTGAGTTGTTGTAGATGGTCATGGTTTTTCAAAATATAGATCTGTATCCAAGTGCTAGAATATAATCTTGGTTGAGTATTCTTGTCCTGTGAGGCGCTTATTATTTGATTAAAAACCCTTGTTTGAAATGGAACGTGAGCTATCAAGGTGGCAAATGCAACCATAGCATTTTGCGAAGCGATTCTCTTGGCAGAACTTGATAACTTTAACAACGTCGTGGCGCATACATCAACAACGACATTATCCAAGTGGTTACCAAGAAATATTGCCATCTCACGGATCAATTGACAGCCATTAGATGACAAGCTAGTTCGGAGTGAGCTGACAGCTTTTGTTATCGCATCACAGAGAGTTCTTAGACATTGTGCAAGATCTTCCAGGAAGTCTAATGGTGCATTCCCTCTAATGATGGAACGAAGACGAATGATATTTCTTTCTCTCAAGGTCCAGTTGAACTCTGTCTCCTTCCCCACGAAGGATGGAAGCATATCGTCTACTGCTTCTTTCAAATTTGACTTATCGGGTACATGTAAGCCCTTGATGGCGTCTAGATGATAACCCGGTATAGTATTCAAGAAATGGATCAATTCGGAATCCTGTTTGCCGTTGTGAGTTATTGAAGTTGATGGTGATGTTGGTAGATACAGTGTATCTGTTTTTGGATCAGCCTCCCATGGCTTCAGTTGTTTATCTAAGCCTTGTCTGGATCGTAAAGTGTTAGTTGATTTAGTCTTGTGCAACGAATGATATTGTGGAGCGGAGATTTTGACGGAACCGGCACTCAAGAATTTTGAATTGACATCAGTGTCAAGGGGTTGTTGGTGAGATACCAATTGATGGAAACTGGTCATCAAGCTGGGGTCAATTTCCATCAAGACTAAATGGACTGTGTTTTGACTGATTGCCTGCTTCAGAAGTTCATTGACCAAGTCCTGTTTTGCTGTCCTGCTTGCTGAGCTTTTAAAAAACCTCGTCAATAATGAAGTTGCCAACGACTGGGTTGAAGAGGGCACATCAATTTTCAAAAATGAAACCACTATAGAAGTGAAAGGTTTGAACAAAAAAGTTTGTTGTTGATACTCATCTTGTATTGTATCCACTATTATCAATAATGATTGCAAGCTATTGTCAACCACGGTCAAATCATTGCTCTTTAAACCTAGCTTGATCACTGACTCCACCTCGATTGGACAGTTCGACCAGTACAACCATACCAGCCTCATAGCAGCGTATCTTACCGACTCCTTTGTACTGGATAGTCTAGATATCAATTGAGGAACGATATATAAATAATATGAGAATAGAATGGACTTGTCTTGCAATTCAACCCTTTTAAGGAGATGGCAAAGGGTTGAAAATGCGATCGAACGCAGTCGCAGCCAAGTGGCAATTGAGACATCTAGCACGTATAACAAAGACTCAATATATTTTGGAATGTTCAGTACATTGAGAAGCTCCCTTTTAACATGAGCTTTGAGATCCGAAAGGGTCTGCTCTTTGGATTGTAAATCTTGTAGTCAAACCGTTAGTAAAATTTAAAAACTGATCAAATTCGGCATGGAAGCTTCTTTTTGGTTTTCAACGAGAACTTACCTTGTTCTCCAGTCACGATAGATAATAACACATCACCGTTGATTCCAGCCATTGCCGCTACTTCAAAAACAGCAGATTTGTTGATGAGTTAGATGAGTTCGGATCTCGTGTGTGTGGTTTAGTTGTTTTAACGCGCCTGAACAAAATTGCAAAAATTAGAAATGTAAACAAAAAAGGTTTTTTTTTTTTTTTTTTTTTTTTTTTACAAATTTTTTTATGGAAGTGTGAAACCAGTGTGTTTATTGTTACATGCACTATATTCAAAGCGGAAAAGACACACACACGGGGACTCTATCTCTGTTATATACAAGATCCCATTATCGAGTTCAAGTTCACCTAATGATGAACTAACTCCCTGACACCTAATTTTTTTTTGAAAAACCAAATGATGAATAAAAAAAAAAAAAAAAAAAATATTAAGAATAACACCGTATGCAAAGTAGAACACCACAACAAGAGCAAGAACAACAAGAACAAGAACAATAAGAAGATCAAGAAGAATGGATCACTGTTCAAACTATAACTTCACCTTTATCGATAAAAGCTGGCTTGAAAGATACATTGACATCGTCACTTGGCAATACAGGATCCAATGGTCTGTAGAGATAATATGATTTCAAAGATTGAACATTGGCCCTTACCTTGGCCTCTCTCAACGATGCACCTTGTCCTTCTCCCAATTTTTCTTCACCACTAAAGATACCAACAATGTAAACAGGGCTATTGGATGCCCTACCTGTCTCAGCGATCAATCTAGCCACTGGAGGTGGTAAGTTTTCTCTTTTCAACAATACAGATAATTCACGACCAGGTTCTTTAAATTCAAACATGGATTGAATGTCTAATTTTCTGGAGAGAATATGATTATTGATAAATTTTTTAGTCAGTTGTTCACCTGAATGTGCGTATAATCCAGCAATGACAGAGCAAACTGCATGGGAATAAGCAGACGCTCTGTCAATGCCACCATTATTTTTGTTGATTTCAACAACACCTGTTTCTGGTGTCCTATTCAAAGGTTGATATTTCAATTTTCCATATGAAAATTCCTTTGGCTCATCTGTTAAGAGATAATCAATTTCATCCTTATGATCTTCTTCGATACCCCAAATTTTAGCAACATCTTGTAATGAAAATTTACCAATGTAACCATGGATAGCTGCGTTCAAGATCTCAACAGGTAATCTTGGATAAGTCACCAACAAATACTCGGTAACGTAATAAACTAACAAATTCTTTCCAAAGATAGATAGTCCATGATTATCAGCTATCTTACTCTCTGAAGCTTTATTTCTGCAAATCAATGCCCTTGCCAACGTGGACAATTGATATTCTTGCGGGAGATTTAAACGAGAATGCAATGCCAACAAAGGTGGAGACAATTTCAGCTCTTGTTCTGTTATTTGTGATTCAAAAGATGTTCTTTCATATGAGCCGAAATCGTCTAACTTCTTTGGTATCTTGTAAACTTTCTTGAATTCATTGGTGGATGAAGAGAGTGATCTAGTTGCATTTTTGGCTATGTGATGTATATTTATGTGTTGACGAGTGAATTTGATCATTTTCCAAGTGCTTGTGATTGAGGAGAACAGGGAGTCTGTATTATAATGAAGATGCTATCCGTTTGGTTTCGGTGTACAAACCAGTATGTGTGTGTGTGTAAGCTTCTTGTTGAGTGAAAAAATTTTTAAAAACTCGAAACGGGAAGAAAGAAAAGAGAAAAAGTGGGTAGCTTGAAGGGCCGGGTAACTTAACAAATCAAATCAGATCAAACACTCCCGTTGACATAACTGTTCTTCAATTGAATGGACATGATGAGATTACATGGAGAGAGAAAGAGAGAGTTCGCATAGTGGGTGTGCGTGTTTCCAGAGGGGCAAATTGACACAACACGAGTGACAATTGATAAGTTCATTGAACTGGACTTTTTTTTTTTTATTATTTCAAGTACATTGAGAGGAAGAACAATTTGAGTCAGTCATGAGGATAGATAATTCAGAAGGCAAGTTCCCAAAGCAATGAAAACTTATTCCATGTGTGGTCTACCATTAGACCGTGTAGTGTTTTAGTTGCACCACCACATACTTTTTTGTTTTGTTTTTTTCTCTATTTTTTACCCCAGAGAGAGAGAGAGAGAGAGAGGGAGAGAGCGTGTAAATGACACACAGTTTAATGTTTTTTTTTTTTTTTTGATTGATTTCTAGATTTTATTGCAACTCTTATCATCAGGACAATACGCTTCAACAATTAGACAGACACCAACAATGAGAGCATCTATCAGGAGGATGGTGAGTGAAATATTTATCATTCATCTGCTTGTGAGCGATAGGCTAAACTCACTAGTCCCCTAATTATAAACTTGTTACTGACTCAGTCTCATTGATTCTTCCAGGCACAACATGGGTACACTCAACCTAAAGTAAGTATCATCAAGATGAATCCCATCGTTTGGCGGCCATGGTTTTTTTTTAAGGAGTAAATGGGTGAACTGGTTTGTCCTGATAGAGTATATATGACTATATGCTGGAATGGAAACCATCAATTTTTTTTGCAATATGTTGACTTGTCGAGACATCTCCACCTATCAGATACTACCACCAAACCCCAATGCCGACAATTAAATATGCATATTTTTTTTTTTTTGCAAAGCGAGTTTTTGATCACGGTGACCACCACTGGTTTAAAAAAACATGTTGAGGCAACTGAATATGCATATGTCTATTGAAAAGCACTAAATCCACGATACTAACGACATGATATAATAGTGGTACTTTTCGCCAACGGGAGGTTGGAATGCCAACCCGTCCAATTGGCGGACGAACACACTGATTGCAGTAGGAGCCATGCTCGTTATCGATTATGGATTGTATTACATTGGAGAAGAGGGAACTTATGATGAGAGAAAACAATTTAGTGAAGAAGAAGTTGCAAGATGGAATGAAGCCGCTAGAAAATTCAATGAGAGGAAACAAGATTAATTTTGAAATTTTGAAATTTATCTTTATTATTTATTATTATTTATTCTATTTATTTGATTCTATTTATTTTGTCTAATTTTAATCTTGAGTGATCAGTTGTATGTCTCTTTCTACTAAATTGATTATTGACTGCCGAGTCAGCGATTGTAACTGGTTGGCTTTTCATTCAAAATATAGTCTATTACCTTGGTAAAAGTAAAAGTACTAAAAGCGATAATTAAAATGAACATTCATAAATTTTGAGGAGATCTTATTCCACCTTTTTCAAGTCCCATTTCAATCTATTTGAAACGCATAACCGCTATGCTATGGTATTTGTAAAAGTAACTCTTTTCTTTTTATAGTTCAAATATTCATTCTCAGCTCAGAATCTTATTATGCATATCAATCTCCAGGGGAGTGATATTATTATACCCAATCCACACCAGCCGTTGAAAATAACGACACCCCATTCAAAGGAGTATTCTCAGCAACGTACAGCCTCACCAATTGCAAATTTTTTTTACTTTTACTTTTATCAACAACTTGCAGTAAATTTATCCATTTTTGCAATCCACCAACGTATCTCACATGAAGTTTGATCCTACCACCACCATTGTCAACACTCCCCCCATGTCCCAAAATGGTTTCGAATCTATTATTCCAAATTCCATCATCTCTATGCTGAGATTCATATGCCTTCATGAGTCCTATCAATTCTGTATGTTGTCTTAAATTTGAACGTGTGATCCATGCTTGAGTACCATTATCAAATTGTAATTGAAACCAATTGTTAGTTCCTGAAGACCGATGTCCTATGATCGCTGTCACTTTGTGATTTTTCAATAGTTGCAGCAGCAGCTGTTGTTGTTCTTGATGTTCTTGTTTGATTTTCTTACCCTTCTTCAGCAGCAGCAGCAGCGACAGCAGCAGTTTTTGGGTTCTCTTACGACACTGCTTCACTTCCATGAGGTGCTCTATACCATGTTTTATGGCATAATTTTTGACGAGCTGATAATCTGCATGGGTCTTGACGTAACAAAAATTCAACCATTCTTTGGTACCATCGGTGAATTCTACCTCTACTTTGGCACGACGACTTGTCAGAATATGGTTGTGAATGGCGGTGATTGTTTTGTATCTGTAGCTTTTTTTGGATCGTTTAGCATCAGCAGTCATTGTTGTTGTTGTTGTATTCGTAATAGCATCTACATTGTTAAAATTGTCAATGGTTGCAACGGTGTCATCTTTGAGATGTTGAAACGTAAGTCCAAACACCAGCTGCTTCTTCAAATAATTTTTTATAAGAAAATTCTTATGCTGGGGAAAAAATGACCGTGGCAACCATTTCAATGAACCATTTGAGTATTCCACTTGAAAAACCTCTACATAAGAGTCAATTTTTTTATGACCAACAACTTTTAACGCATCTTTAAGATTGGCTGTATAATCAATAACCAGTAGCCCAGGTATATGCTCTTTTGTGTATTCTTGCACCAATTTGCCGTTTTTTATCAGCATCATGTACAATTGCTCCCACAGACGTGACCCATCGTCAAATTCCACTTCAACAGTGTAACCACGCTTTAGTCTCTTGTGTTGTAATATAGCCTTTGGAATTTTATCTTTTTGTCGTATCATCGAAACAGCAGCTTCTTCTTCTTCTTCTTGTAGGTCGTGAATTTGATTGGTGTTGTTGTTGTTATCATCATCATCACTCTCAACAACAATTTCCTCCATATATCTTGTACTCAACAGCTGTTTGGCACTACCTTGAGATATCAATTCATCGATATATTGTTCCACTATGATACCCATGGCGAGTAACGCAGTCTCATCACAAAAGGGTTCCAGCTTTATATCTTTATTTTGAGAAATGGTTT
Organism: Nakazawaea anatomiae; assembly: GCA_030556755.1. NCBI lineage: Eukaryota > Fungi > Ascomycota > Pichiomycetes > Alaninales > Pachysolenaceae > Nakazawaea > Nakazawaea anatomiae. The sequence continues at coordinate 287,908 of JAKTUO010000001.1, read as the reverse complement.
GTAACTTTGAAGCAGTATAATAATGTAGCGCATGTAACAATTCGCTGGAAGGTAATTGTGAATTTTGTGGGAAACTAGATCTTGATTTAAGTGGTATTTCGTAATTAAGATTTTTAACTGAGTTTAATGTGGAAAGAACTTCATCCGGGGCCAATGGAACTGATGTTATAGATGATCCATGTCGCCTTTTACGATCTCGGATAGAGTCTGTAGATGCAGTATAGACATTTTCCACAATTGTTCTCTTATTCATCGCTGTATCAGGTAATCATTTATATGTACATCATCATATCAATAAAAAAAAAAAAAATTTTGATATGATGCCATTGCTACACAAGGTGTGTACTGCAAAAAGAAAAAACGGAAAAATTTCAAATCTAAAAATTGCAGAAGAAGAGGTGTGAAGATAGCGAGCTGGAGATGAGATAGTGGTTAATTCAAAAAAGAAGAGAAAGGCAGTGGAAGAATTTTTGTTTAAAATTTATTTCATCATAATTTAAATTTAATAAAATTAAGATGTTGAATTATTAAGGGGTTTTTTACATTATTATAAAGTACAATACTATGAATGTAGCAAACACAGAATCTTTAAATAGACATTTATTAGACTTGTTAATAGATGGATTGCGGAAGGAAAAAAATTAATTATTGATGGTTGTGATGGTGATGATGATTATGTTTATATGGTTGTCAAAGAGAGATGGCGTTGTGTGTTGTTATTGTGAAGTTTATAAAGATTATATAGCAATGTGTATAAATATAGAAATCTCTTTGTTATTTTTCTTTAATGAAACAAAAAGATCATCAATGATGTCATCATCATTTCTCTTATTAGAGAAGGAGTCGTGTATATATAAACATAATATAAAAATAGAGAAAAAGGTCAAGTCTAGACTTTAATTAAAGTAGAAACAAACCCTTTTCTTTCATTGAAGCGATAGAGAGGGAAGTGAAAGTTTATGTTTTATTATCATACAATACAGTACCATCACTTTATTCTCTCTCTCTCTTAATGTGCTGATTGTATAGTATAGATTGAATGAATGAATAATAAATATTAATAAATAATAGCCCATCCATCTGCCTATCTAAATCATCTCTTATTTTCTTACTCAATTGTCTCTCTCTCTCCGTGTGCGTTTGTGTGAAAAAAAAAAAAAAAAAAAAAAAACAACCGAAAAACCAAACTTTTTTAAGTTAAAAAGACTCAAAGAAGTATATATTTATTTGATATATCATATACCGTCTTATCCTTCTCACTATATCCATATATCTCTCCATCATCATCTTCTTCAAAGCTTCACTCTTAGATCACATCCTATCGCTACCATCGCCAATAACCCCCGTCACCATTCCCTCCCTCCGCAACTTTACCCTTACACACTACCACAAGACATTGATCGATCTCCCACTTAATACATTGAGAAAAGGACAAAGAATATGTCTTCCATAACGGCTAACTCGCCATCTCCTCATTTCAAATTTCCACCATCCCCTCATCACGACGAAGAAATTAACGACTACTTCACTTTCAACTCCAAACGTCCATCTTCCTCTTCTTCTTCCTCCTCCAATACAATCACAGCCACCACTACCACCACCACCACAACAACAACAACAACAACAAACGCCATTAATAAAAACGATAATAAAAATTTCAATACCAATCCTATACCATCAAATACCCATAGACAACAACAGCAAGATCTGTCAACCTTTACCACTTTGTCATCATCCAACCCTGAACCTCATTTTTTTAAAGGACATGGAGACACTATATATGAAGATGAGGATGTGGAAATGACGTCAGCAGCAATGAAAAATTCTCCATATTCAAACAAATCTCATTCATATTTTTATGAACCTAAAATCAAATCATCTTTAAACAAACTGCACAACAAATATGACTCCATCTCATCGGTGAAAAGTACTGCCTCAGATCTGACCCTTGTGGATCATCAACCAACTCTGTCGCAAAGACCGAAATTTGGAAGTAATGAATCTTATAACTCAACTACCACTTTATACGACGGACAACAACAGTTATACATGCTGCCACTACAATCGTCATCATCTTCTTCATCGCCAATAACAACCAGAAAATTTCAACTCCCAACTTCTGCCTCTGCATCGAGGTTTCCATTTGATCTTTCTGCATCATCATCATCATCACCACCACCACCAAAACAACAACAATCACAAATTCCTCAAACCATACCGCCACCTAGTTTCTTTAATTCTTCTACATCATCCCCTATCTCTGCAACAAATCAGACTTTTCAATCAAGGTCTTCGATATCCATACATTCACCACATGTCACTCCAACAAGACCAGCTTTGATCAAACACACCACCTCATTATCCCAGGACATTTCAAGATTTAATCCAAGGCCCAACAAGGACATGATTTATCAACTGCCACAAGGATCTTCATTCATAACTACCCAGGAATTGGAACATTTTATCAAACTATCAACTTTTGATAAATCATCTGGATTATCCAATTTAATTATCATCGATGTTAGACCATTTGGCGAATTTTGTAAGAATCATATCCAAAATTCGATCAATATCTGCTTATCTTCAACTTTGTTGAAAAGATCCAGCTTTGATTTGAAAAGGTGTATCGATTCCCTTCCTGCATGTGACAAATTGTTATTTTCAGCTCATTTTAGAAATCGTCTTCATCACGAAAACAATTTGAACAATGGAATACCATGCAGTGAAGAAGGATTTCCAGCTATAGTGTTATACGACTCATTCACAGAATCAGAATCCAAGACTTCATTGTCCATTTCTTTCACTGCATCAAAATTCACCCAGGATAAAGAATGGAATTCACCAATTTATATACTTAAAGGTGGATTCAAAAATTTCACAAGCATGCCATCATCAGCTTTGTTATCAAATCAAGATAATTATGATTCCTACTCACCAACCTTATCCAACAGTCCTACTTTTCCATCAGCAACCTCAACGAATTTCCAATTCTCGAATTCGAGTGTGGCCCTTTCATCTTCCCCTGCGTCCTCTTCCTCACCTGCTTTTTCAATACCCTCGAATACCCCACCACCGACAACGGATTCGTCTTCATTATCATCGGCTTCAATGTCTTTTCAACCACCACCACCATTTAAACCTTCAACACCATTAAAAGTGGCAAGTTCTCCAATTTTGGCAAGATTTGTCTTACCAACTCCGGTGAATACTGTTTTTAAAACGAGACACAACGAAGAAGTGATGACAATAAGACCGGACCATGGGTTACGTTTGAAAGAGGCTACAAATCTATCTGCAACTGAGTTGCAACGTTTACCATTGTGGATGAAAGATACCATAGGTAACGATAATGGTGTCACCTCCATAACTTCGAAATTTAACAAATTGGAAACTTCAGAACGTGATCGGTTACGTAAAGTTTTTTCCACAATTGCTTATACCGCCACTTCTACTAATTCTTCGGTATCTGACCTTGATTGTCCCAAGATTTCAACTGGTGTGGAATTGGGTAATAAGAATAGATATAAGGATATTCTTCCATACGAACACTCAAGAGTCAAATTAACGAGAGCCGGTGCCGGCAATGAAAACAATTCAGATGACTACATCAATGCGTCATATATCTCGTCATCAATATCATCCAATAGGTATATTGCCACACAAGGTCCTTTGAATGGAACCATTGGTGATTTTTGGCAATTGGTAGTTTCACATAATTCTCCTTTGATCTTATCGTTGACAGCACAGAATGAGGATGGTATTGAGAAGTGTGCACCATTTTGGGAGCTGGGCATTTATGAGGATTCTAATAATACCATTGAAGTGAGGAATTTGGAACAAGATGATCAATTCAGTGTGAGCAAGAATTCAAAAACGCCAATGATTCTGAGAAGATTACAAATAATCATTAATGGATCTATTGTTCATGAGATTTTACAATTACAAGTCCTCTCATGGCCCGACTATGGTGCCAGTGTTGAAAAAGATGATTTGTTATCATTAGTTGCATTAAAGAAATCAATTTTGTCTCGACTCGAATGTGACACCACACCTATTATCGTTCATTGCTCTGCCGGATGTGGTCGTACTGGGACGTTCTGTGCCATTGATTCAGCTATCGATTTCTTACGTAAGGAACCAATGACTGTGCTGTCACAAAAGCCATTTCCACTGAATTCATTTGTTTTTGATGATGATGAAGATAACATGACAATCAAAACTAAATTGGGTAGTAGAAGCACCTCAGCTACTACTACCACTACTACAAATGCTAATGATCCGATCTTGACTTTAGTTGATGGTTTCAGAAAGCAGAGAATCAGTATGGTACAAACTGTTAGACAATACCTCTTAATCTACGACACAGTGTTATTATTCATGAAAAAGGAAATGCATTCAATTGAGAACATGATGATCTCGACAACAACAGCAACAACAAGAAGTAACGGTGAACGTGATAATATCATTGATGATGATGATGACACTAATGAGCCACAATCAATTCTGAAGAATGATGTCGAAAAGAAACAAATTGTTGATGTTGATGTTGGTAGGGAAATTCTTGTCCATTTCATTGACGATTTAATCACTTCGAAGAATCAATAGGGGGACAATTCCGGTTCACTATTTATTTATTTTCTTCTTTAAATCAAACACTCCAAGAATTAGTTGTATTTTTGTATAGTACTCAATTCATTGCCGTTGATGTCCATTAGAGTTCAACTTACACTTTTTCTATGTCAGTCTGTTGTCAATATTGTAGTTTCATAGTCTTGAAGATAGAAATTGATGATCCTTGAAGAGAACAAAATGCCATAGATTGAATCAAAGAGATGGTTGAAAAATGATTGACGTGGTCCTTTTCAACCTCTTTCCCTTTCCCCAACTCTCTATTTCATCATCATTGTACAACGTTTACTTTTAGGTTTTATATTTTTTTTGAGAAAGCTGTTCTGTGAATCAATATAAGAATAAGAACCCTTGAATTTTATTTAGACACCTTTATCTTCACATAATCGATGATGATTTTCAAGATAAAACTAAGTTCCTGATTAGATATGTGTGAATTGGGATTATTCAGTATGTCAACACGCATATCGCTAATTTGTGATGTTTAATTGAATTGGGGAGAATCAAGTATTCGCTTTTTTTTTGGTTTTTTTATTCTCAAGACACTTCACGTCATCTAAATCAACCTTTAGTTGTATTTGCTGATGCAATTTATGATTTCATGCTCACGCACGCACGCAATTATGCCAACTTATTTGAAACAGATCGTCACACTCGCTTATTGATTTGTTGACTACAAAAACTCACCAAATTCATTGAATGTTAAAAGCAGGCCTGAAGACATTATTATACGGATGTAGAGTAGGTAATCAAATGGTAAATACCCTGTATCACACAGTCATATAGATATAAAACTGACAAGATTGTAGATAAGGCTCCAACGACAGAACGCTTTCAAGTATTCCACTATTCCACAACGCTTACCCACCCACGTACCTACCTACCTACCGCAGCCACTCTCTTACGAGACACTTCTCTGCATTGCAACTCATCATTTACTTCCTTTCAAGACATTTCTCTTTACTGCAACTCATCATCCACTTCCTTACAAGAAACACCCTTCTCGTAATACTGTAAATTTGTTCAGTATTAACCCCAAATCATCAAGCATACAATCACAAACAAGTTGATGAAGATCAACGGGATCCGCATCACCGTCCTCACAGCACTGATCACTTTTATCAATTGAGCCTTGACACTTTGTTGTTGGTCCAGCAGCTGCAGCATGCCCATATTGTTGTTATTGTTCCCATTCATCATCATGGAGACCGATGTTGGATCATTGAGTGATTGAGAACCCCATCCAACTAAATAAACGAGGGTAAACTTGGTTAGTAATCAACGTTGGTATTGGTTTAGATGATGATGCTTGTTTCGCATTCTTCCACTCGATCTTTCAATTGACAAGCCGAGGTAAAACGGTACTCAGCCAGCAATTTTGTCATCTGATTCAACTGTTGTTCGTGTAGATCTCTTTCCATGATCCATTACACAACATACTAACCCCGATGAGTGAATAAATGACAAGACAACGCATATAAATAACCCGCTGACGACAGTTGCTGGTCTAATATCTAGCTAGATTAATACTTACTTCGATTGAGAAATCTGTCTTCGCTTAATATGGCTATGGAGTTGATGAATAGTATGAATGCTAAAGATGAGTTGGGTTGGTTAGTATGGAATACACTTCAATTCGAAACGCAGATAGGTAAATGTGGGTGTTGAACGTGGCAGGGGGTAGGGGCAATTGGATGATTCGATACATAGCTAGGTAGTACACACACACACACACCTATATGCAAAGAGGAGTCGCTGTAGATCAAAAGATCAAAGTCTAACCCATTGTGGACTTACTCAAGAGTAAACTGTAGAGACCAAACATCCTTTGAATTTGAAAAGTATTTTAGCAGTAGGCGTGTGTTGATGTTAAATAATGTGTAATTTTTTTTTGATTTTTTTTTTTTGATTTTGTTCGAAAATTTATGATAGAGTGACTCTCATCTAATTTTTTACGTCTTTATCTTTGAAAGCGGTCTATTGCAGTCTTAACTCAAAGGAACCAAATTTTAATTTACTTCAATATCAGACAAGATGTTATTATCCCATTTAGCATATTGTAATCAATTATATTGTCTTTTATTCCCTATCTATCTAGCTCAATAAACATATGATGAAAGCTTGTTCTAAACCATGATTTAATCAAATCATACTGCAACCAAATCATACTGCAAAACTATTTGTTAAGATATCCACCTTGTTGACATAAACTGTAAAACAGACTGTTTGTATCCTTCAACAAATTCTCTGGAGTGTCAAACTCCTTGACTTGACCCTTATCCAAAACAACAATTCTGTCACTATCCATCACGGTATCCAATCTGTGAGCGATAGTCAAAATGGTCTTATTTTTGAATTCTGTTCTTATCGTCTCTTGCAAAATTTTATCGGTTTGAACATCAACAGCAGCGGTAGCTTCATCCAACACTAAGATCTTACTTGGGTTTAATAGCGCCCTAGCCAAACATACCAATTGTCTCTGTCCAACTGATAAGTTGGAACCACCTTCACTCAATTTCAGTTGCAAACCCATCAGAGACTCATCACTTGACATCGTTTTGATCAGCTCTTCCAAATGTGCCAATTTCAAAACGGTCCACAATTGCTCATCCGCGTATTCGTCCAATGGATCCAAATTTTGTCTAACTGTTCCTTCCAAAATTTGTGAATCTTGTGGAATGATACTCAACTTGTGTCTCAAGTCATAAAGACCAATTTCACTGGTATTGATATCATCAATGTCAATGTAACCCTCAGTGGGTTCAATCAATCTGTACAACGAAGAAGCCAAAGTTGATTTTCCAGCACCAGTTCTGCCAACAATTCCGATTTTTTCCTCTGGATTCACCTCTAGACAAATATCATTCAAGACAGGATCCAACTTAGCTCTGTATTTGGTGGAATAATGATCGAATTTGACCGTACCCCTTGATGGCCAATGAGCTGGTGGTCTATGATCTTCAATTACCAACGGCAGTTCTGATTTCAATTTGCTGTACTCCAACACTCTTTCAACAGATACAACACTAGTTTCCACTTCCACACTCATTCTGACAAGCCAGTTCAATGATGAAGTAATTCTCAATGCATAACTCATCACCAAACCTACCATACCAGAACCCATTGGGTGATCACCAAGTCTAGTCATGATTGCTAACGACGAAGCAGAGAAGATGATCAAAGAACCAATGAATTGAAGTCTGGTTGTCAACCATCTATTGACGGCTCGAATTGCATACATCATCTTCAAACTAAAATCAATATGTGCACTACTCAAAAATTTGAATCTTTCATTCTCACCATAGGCTCTGATGGTCTCAACACCATTCAACGTCTCCTGCAAGTGTGCATAAATTGGACTTCTCGTAACACTTTCAATTCTCTTCAATTGTCTCGAAGTTGCCATAAAATACCTTTGAAAGTAAAAATACAAGAATGACAAGACAATCATGATGAGAACGAATTGGGGCATTGAATAGGCAATAACTCCAATAGTGAATACCGTTGAGGTCAAATTTTTGAAAAAATTTGAGAAAGTTCTAGGCAAATATTCATCAATTCTGTTGATGTCATTCGAAAATCTGTTCATTATTCTTCCAATTGGAGTAGTTTCGAAAAATGACATTGGTGCCCTTAAGATGGATTTGGCCATATCATCATGCAACGACATGGCGGCTCTGATAGCACAAAATACCCATAATACAATTGTGTTCAACATACCGCAAATATTTGAGCTAAAACCAAACAAAACATAAACTCCAACAAACATGAAAACATTTTGATTTGAACCTGCATCGTCGTTTGCTTCTGACCAAGTCTTCAACCAATAATTTCCGGCAACTGAAAGCACTTGAGACAAGAGCATCAACGCTACAAATAAAGATATACCACTAATTGAACAGGCTTTAGCGTATGCAATGTAAACAGACGAATTGACTTGTCCGACCTCAACCTTCTCTGCATCTTGACCAGTCTTCTTGATACCTTTATCAAAATTCATAGGAACTCTTTTAAAAGTAGCATCACTTGGTCTTCTTAATGTTACATGAGAAATAGCCCTCTCCAATGCTACCATGTCATCTGGTATCGTACCAATTTGCAGTGAATGTCCAGTATATTGCTCGAGTTCTTCTAACTCCTTTTCTTCTTCATCAGCTGTGGTCTCTTCGGAAGACAAGTTAATCAAATCCTCAGTAGGCACTTCAGCCTCTTGCATCTCATTACCATACTCGTCTATCAAGTCGAATAATGCTGATTTAGCTTTGACGACTTCCTTGAAAGATCCTCTTTCTTTGATTTCACCGTGATCTAACAAAATAATGTTTTTTGAACGGGAAAGTATAGGAACCGAATTTGTAGCCAAGATGATAGTTTTCGAAGACAAAAGTCCGCTCTTACTCAAAACTTCTTCGGTTATATGCTTCCCAACATGTGCATCGACTGCAGATAATATGTCATCGAGGAGGTATATATCTGCTCTTTTGTAAACAGCTCTGGCTAAACTGATTCTTGCCTTTTGACCACCACTTAAAGAAATTCCCTTCTCTCCAACCATTGTGTCATCCCCGTCAGGCAATATTTCAAGATCATCAATTAATTGACATGCTTTAATTGTCTTTTGATAGAATTCCTCGTCAAGTCTCTTACCGAACAAAATATTCTCCTTTACCGAAGCATTCATAACCCATGGTACTTGAGAGCAATAGGCAACATTACCATGGATGTCAAATTCAATTGGTTTCGTTGAATCTGCTGGAATACATGGAAGCTCACCCATTATGGCTTGAAGAAATGTTGACTTACCACTTCCAACCCTTCCTACAACACATGAAAGTTCACCCTTTTTCAGCTCGAAGAAAGCATTGTCCAAGGCAATTTTTGGACCAGCCATATCTCTTTCTTCATCATTCGTCTCTTGGGAGGTAGTAGGATTTGACCAAAGAAATGTGGCATTGTTGATTCTGAGTGCAACTTCCCCATTATGTTGAACTTTTTCAGATCTTGTGATGTATGAGTCATCAATCTCTGCAACAACAAGAAATGAATAAATTCTACCCAATGAAATATTCAACTCAATGAAACCCGTCACAACTGCCGGAATTGCAAAAATTGAGTCTCCCAATAAATCGAACAAAGTCAAAGCAGGGAAGATCAAATCTGAAGTCAAAGGCTTTTTGGAAAAAAATGCAAACAAAGCAAATGAACAACACGAGACGAGAAATGGAACAGCATTCCAAGAGAATGAAATTGCTGCAGAGAATACTCCAATAGTTTTGAAATTTCTTAACTCCTGATTATTTCTCACTTCACGAAGTCTTTCCAACATGGAATTTTCCCAACTGTAGAGTTTGATGCTCTTGATAGAAGTTAAAATTTCATTGACAAGACCACTTCTTTTATCCTTATAAACCATTTGCTGCTTGTGCAATTGTCTCATTGTTCTAACTAAAACTGTGTTGATAGGAATCATGATTAACATCACAACCACACCACCCCACAAGGCATTGCCTATCAAAGAATGCAACGAAGCAAGACATAATATCAAACTGAGTGGTGCTTCTACCATCTGCTGCATATATGCAGCAACATCCTGCACTCTATTCACATCAACAGACATCAAATTTACAATGTCACCTGTTGACTTTTCAGCTTTTGCCTCTGGAGACATTTTAAGTACTTTCAGATAAATCAATGACATTAAGCCAGCCTTTGCTCTTGTCGATGCTTCAAAATTCATAATGAAATATCTGTTGAAAAGATAAGTTCTGGTGATTGAGGTCACAAACATGCATGCCGCAACAGAAAACCCAACAATTAATGGTGTGTCCAAACTGGAATTGAAATATCTGATTAAAAGCCTCAAAAGCTGGGGTTGCAGAAATGACAAAATATCATCGGTAATTTCAAGTGCCATTGATGCAAGTGCAATTGGAGCAACTGATAAAGCAACTGCCATACCAAGTGATGGCTTTCGCTTTTCCAATTGAACATCCCATTTCTTTTTCAACAAGGCTCCAGCTTTGGCAGTATTATCAATATCAATAGGATCAAATACATCTTCCTCTGTGATACTCTTAGGGCTTAATCCTTGAACCATCAATGGATTAACATAGGCAAAAGTAGCTCTTGAGATAATGTCAGGTGTGTTTAAAGGAATATTATTATCCACAAAGTAATTATAGATCTCTTTAGTTGGTGCCCACTGCAAATACTCCATCAAAAATATTGACAAAGAGTTGACCAGAAGCAACCATTCGATGTACTTAGTTTTGTAAATTTTGACCTCTGAAAAGACCTGCTGAACCCCTATGGCGAGATTAAAAATCAAATTTAACGGCCAAAAGATTAACAAAGTAGCACTTGGAATAATCCTGCTTCTAATCTCAACAAAATGAAGTGGAAGAATAATAACAAATATAACACCGGCAAATATTGAAAATCCAATAACCATAACATCAGTATAGGGCACGGAAGAGTTAACAAAATCATTCACAACAACAGCATACAATATAACTTGTAAAATTACAGAGTTGGCCCTGATGTAATGTATCATATACGTTTTTGATAGATCAAATCTTCCCAAATTTTTTTTAAAGAACAATGACTGAGAGAGCTGAAACAACCCAAAGAGCCCAATTATGATGCCAAAGGCTCCGAATATCAATGCAACGAAGCATGGACTCAAAGAGCTTCCATGAGGATCGGCTAATGGGTACCACGAGCCACAAGAATTATTCCAACTTGAGCCAAGCTGCAAATCCAGCTCTGCTGGAATAACATCTTCAAAAGACGACCCTAGATGAAATTGGCTAGGTGTGTCGATGTAAACCATGCTGATATACACTATGACTTACTGACTTTGAAAGCTGTTGGTCTCAAATTTATTAAGCTGGTAAATAAGATTGTTTTTTTTTCAGTTGTATAATTTTTATTTCTCGCGCAATCCACATCAAAAACGACTTGTCCGAGCTAAAAAGTTAGCCTCACGCTGATGTGGAAGCATAGGTACGAATAAGAATTGGCCGTTTTGGGTCGAAGGGATCCAAAGTCAATCAGCAGGAAAATGTCACTGGAGGAATTATGACTAAACAACAGCACAGTTTGTTCACAACTTGAACGTTATAAATAAAACATAAAACAAAACACCGCTACAACTGCCCAAATAATCAAGATTTTTATTTATAGTTTACATTTTGGTTCTCATTAGTTACACACACTCCACTTAAAGTTCATCATGTACATCTCCTGACTCTTGCATATGCTCCTCTGTACTAATTCTGCTAGATGAGCCCTTCGTAGCAGCAGCAGTTGCATGATCAGCGTCGTCCTTCTTATCATCCACTACCAGCTCCACTTCATCTTTCTCGTTTTCCTTTGCAACGGCAGCAGCAGCCAGCTGAGCCTCTTTGAGCTTTTTCATGAAGTTTTTGCGGTAAACTTTCTTTAAAGCAGACGTCCTTTGAGTATGAGCTTTCTTTAACAAGGTTCTGAACTCATCTAATTTGTTGATCTTATCTATCATCGACTGGTAGATGGCAAATAATTCATTCTTGTCATAATCTGCAGTTTTATCATCTGTGCTTTCTTCAGTCTGAACTAAATGTTTCTCGATGAGTTCTTCAATATCACTGTTTAATGACATAAATACCTTTTGTACTTCTTTATCATCAAGGGGTGGCAAATCTGAGATTTTGATCTTCTGGTTCTCTGCTTCCCAATCAAGTCCTATCATTGTGAAGTTTTGTTTCAAGGAGCTAGCATCCTCCGCCATGGTTAGCATGACATCCTGAATGTCGTGCATTGCTTGCAATGCCTTTTTGTGTAAAGAAGTAAATTCACCCCCATCCAAAGGTTTATTCAAGAACTCAGAGTAAGCAATAAGTTTCAGCTTTATTACTTGTACTTCCTGCAACTTCTCCTTCATCACCGCTGTAGATGCATTCTCACTATCATAATCTAACCACTCCAAGTTACTGGCTACTAATTTGAGAGCTTGATCAATCAATTCACTGGTCTTTTCATCGGCTTCAACGTCTTCCAGATACAAGCGCAAGTCGTACAAAGCTGCTTCCAAGTTATTCCTCATGGCATCCAGTTTTTTCCTGGCTGCATCTTTGGCGTCCAAATCCTTAAGCTTTCCAGCTGAACCATCTTTCGTAAATGAGCTCATAGGATGTTGTTTGGCATACACTGCTTTTCCATTAAGAGATATCAATTTATGAGGTGGTTTTGGTTTTTCGGTCATCGTCTCGTTTCCGTTTGTTTCCTCATCTACCGAGAGATCCTGTTCGGTGTCATCTCCCTCTTGTGAACCACCAAAGAGCTTTTCAAACATGCCCTTCTTGTTTTCAGCTTTGACCTGAACTTTATCCAACGTAAAAACTCGGCTTGGTGACAAAGTGAAGGAACCTATTACTTTCAAGCTATCAGATTCATTCAATGATGAAATTGATTTCTTTACATCGCTGAAAACATGCGATTTGAAAAGTTGCCCGTTCTCATACAAGTCGACTGTGAAATCTTCACCGATTGGTGCATCAAGTTCAATAGTCACGCTGTTTCCCAAAGTGGACCCTCTCTGGAATACAGGGAAAATCTTAGAATTTATTGCTGCTTCGTATGTTGAGATCGATCGTTCAACCACGACAATATTTTTAGCTTTGTACATGTTTGATAACAATACTCCTCTCAAAGTGACACCCATTGCTGCTGCTTCATCAGCATTGACATTACGTGCAATCTTGTTCTCACCAACCAAGGACCTCAAATGGCTCTGCACAAAAGGCACTCTACTTGAGCCTCCAGTCAATATAACTGAATTAACATCGCCAAGGCTGATGTTGGAATCAGTTACAAGCGGATATTCAAAAATATCAAGTATAGGTTTTGTGATTCGTGACATCAAATCATCATGAAACTCCTGAAATTCCTCTCTTGTAATAGCAGCTCTAAAGTCAATGTCTTGATACAATGATTCAACTGAGACGGAAGCCTCATTATTTGCACTCAAAATGTTCTTTGCTTTTTCTGCAGCCTGCCATAACTTCACCATGGCTTTTGCATTATTGATAAAATCTTTAGATTTTATCTTCTTATTTTTCTCTAAGAACTTCTCAGTCAAGATATCACGAACTGATTTAGTCAAGTAATTACCACCTAACTGGTCATCATAGCCAACTCCTTCAATTGATATTATCGAACCAGACCCGGTACTATTATTGGCAACAGAAAATAACGTTGCTTTAGTTGAACCGGCGCCCATATCATAGACAATGTGATACTGTTTCTCGTTCACTTCAAGTCTAGAGGACAGGTAGTTAACAGCGACAGCAGTTCCATCATCCACCAATCCAATGAGATTAAATCCGGCTACTTCTGCAGCATCGCTAACAGCCCATCTTTGGGCCTGGTCAAAGAATGGAGGAACAGTCACCACAATGTCATTTACAGAACCTGCAGCTGCTGACACACTCTTCAAATGAGCTTGTGCTCTTTGTTTGATCTCAGCAAATGACATAGCAAGAGCTTCTTCAACTGGGAACGTACCAAATCCTTTCATGTCAAATGAAATCGTGTTTCTGTTACCTTTGGTTGCGGAGAGGCTAATACCCTTATGCGTAGAGACATACTCAACTGCTTCTGGTTCATCAGATGACTTACCCAACAATTGCTTCAAATGTAATATACAGCTGCCCGGTGATTTGATACACTGAGATAAAGTGGATGAGCCGTATATTCTATCCAAGTCCCCATTTGGCAACTTCTTGAAGGCGAATCCTGACACGTCCTTTCTTCTTGAGTCAGATGTCAAAAGTACCTCAAAGGGTACACCTGGAGCCACCAACACAGACTTGGAGTAATCTTGGCCATAGTCAACACCGATTAAAGCACAGGTAGCACAGCTGACAGTGATAAAGATGCTCAAAAATATCTGATTTAACCTCATTATATTAGGCTCTTTTCTTCTGAGTTTCTTGTTTGAAGCTTTAAACTGATCTGATGTGTTGTCAAATGAGACAGTTTTTCACTAAGTTTTTTTTTCTTCTGTTTGTTATTCTTTCGGGGCGTCCACGTCGAAGGTGAAGTGAAACTGAAAACAGAGGCAACTTGAGGTCTGTTTGATATAAAACCATAATGACGTCACAAGAGGATTACTATAGCTCAATTGATGAGGCCACAAACTTCTTGAAAGAGAGTGTAAAATTTTCTCCCAGGGCTCTTATCATATGCGGTTCTGGCTTAGGTGGTATAGTGAATATTTTGAAAGGTGATCTTGTAGAGATTCCTTATAGTCAAATTCCTGGGTTCAGAGTCTCCACCGTACCTGGTCATGCAGGTAAGCTTGTCTTCGGTTTCATTGGATCCAACAAAGTACCTGTAATGTGTATGGTAGGAAGATTACAGTATGTTAATCTTTAAAATCAGCTGCTAGTACGAGATGACGATACTAACAAAAATTAGCTTCTATGAGGGTTATGATTTTCATGACACAACATTCCCTATTCGGGTTGCTAGTGAAATGGGTGCAAAAGTCCTTATAGCCACAAATGCTGCTGGCGGGTTGAATTCCTCTTACAAAGCTGGCGATTTGATGATTATCAATGATCATCTAAACATGCCTGGTTGTGCAGGTTTTCACCCTTTGAGAGGCCCAAATTTGGAAAAGTTCGGTCCGAGATTTCTTCCACTATCTGATGCATATGACCTCTCATTGCGTAAATTGTTTATTGGAAAGGCCAAGGGGGGATTAAAACTCTCAAGGACGATACACGAAGGTGTTTATTGTTTCGTCAGTGGACCAACCTTTGAAACCAGGGCAGAAGTTCGTGCTATTAGATCTTTAGGTGGCGATGCAGTCGGTATGTCAACGGTTCCTGAGGTTATTGTAGCAAGACATTGTGGTATGACTGTTTTAGCATTAAGTTTGATCACGAATGCAGGAGTAGGTGATCCACCAGCTAGTGCACTAGATTCGAATCCTAAACCGTTGGACGAAGGAATAGCTAGTCATGAAGAAGTTCTCAAAAATGCGAATGAAGCAGCACTGGATGTTCAAGCTATCTTTGAGCTGACGATCAACGATTTATAAGCTGATGTATGTTGTAAATGAGTTATAGTGTAATGTGATTAGTAGTGTACATTTATCTCAAACTACCAATTCTTCGAAGTAATTTTTTCGAAAAAATAAAACAACAATCATCTACTAACGTGTCACATCCAAGAGGAACAACGTTAATAACAAAAAATGGTATGTGAAACTTTATCAGAATCGACGAATTGATTTTTAACAGACTTGCTAACTGCTATTTAAGGTCACCATCGGGAACGCCCATGACGATTTGATTCATGATGCTGTCTTAGACTACTATGGAAAGCGTTTAGCTACATGTTCTTCGGATAAGACAATAAAGATTTTTGAAGTTGAAGGGGATTCTCATAAATTGATTGAAACATTGAGAGGACATGATGGTCCTGTCTGGCAAGTAAGCTGGGCCCATCCCAAATTTGGTGTTATCTTGGCTTCTTGCTCATATGATGGGAAAGTGTTAATTTGGAAAGAGCAAAATGGCACTTGGTCTGTCATTGCCGAACATGCTGTTCACCAAGCTTCAGTAAATAGCGTTTCATGGGCTCCTCATGAATATGGTGCTGTCTTGTTATGCTCCTCATCTGATGGTAGGGTCTCAATTGTTGAGTTCAAGGAAAATGGAATTTTAAGTCCAATTCTAATACAAGCCCATGCTATAGGTTGTAACGCTGCAGTATGGGCACCATCTTCAACAACAGCTCAAGGCGTTGCTGCTTCTAGAAGGTTTGTCAGTGGTGGATGTGACAATTTAGTGAAGATATGGAAGTTTGATGACGCAGTAAATACTTATATTGAGGAGGATTCACTCGAGGGTCACTCAGATTGGGTCAGGGATGTGGCATGGTCGCCGTCATTATTGACAAAATCTTATATCGCTTCGGCATCACAGGACAGAACAGTAATTATATGGACAAAAGATGAAGCATCCAGTAAATGGAATAAAAAGTTGTTGGCACAAGAAAAGTTCCCAGATGTTTGTTGGAGAGCCAGTTGGTCATTAAGTGGAAACGTCTTGGCAATTTCTGGAGGCGACAACAAGGTTACATTGTGGAAGGAAAGTTTGAAAGGTGATTGGGAGTTGGCTGGTAGCGTCGATCAATGAGGAGCTTGCGAATACATCAATTGAATAAATATATTGCTTCTGTGTTTCGAAAAAGTTATACTGTTACCGCTTTTGAAGGATAGCAAGAATTTCGTAGATCATCGATAACTTTTTATTGTCGGAGAAGTAAAACTATTAACGCTTTTAAAATATAGCATGAAATTCGTAGATAATCGATTTTATTTATCAACAAAATTCAAATCACAAACATCAATCAAAGGGGTATAATCATAAAATTGAAGTGAAAGTTGGGTTGGGCCCTTCCTTCTGCTTCATCATTTTGACCACCGTTGGCATCTCTAGCTGCTTCTCTTCTTCTCCTGTCTCTACTGTGAAAGAAGATCAGAGTTCCTACTGCAATCAAGATAAAAAACAACAACAGAACATCGAAGATGCCACTGTCAACAATGTCATAGAATTGATCCGGTCCTTCGCCCTCGTTCATAAACTGCTGCAATGGAACATTCTCTGGAGTTTCATCCATTAAAAAAAGTCTATTCGTTTTTTTGATTCTGGCATAAAGATCTTTCCAATCATTCCAAGTTCTCTTTTTGGGCTGAGTCCCTAAACTTTCTTCTTCAACTCCCACTCCCCCTATCAAACGATCCCAAAACATTTTGATCTTTAACTTCATCAATGCTAAATTCACAGCCAAGTATGTATCTGACGATTTTCCTAGTAAAGCTAAATCATAATATCTTTTCGCTAAATGATAATCCTTGGGAACACCAAGACCTTGTTCATACATATAACCAAGATTAAAACTTCCTTGCCGCGAATGTTTATTAGAAGCTTCCTGGTAGAAATAAAATGCTTTTTTGTAGTCAGGACGTGTAGATGCTGACTTGTTATCAGTTTGCGGTGAGTTCACCCCATAAAAATACAAATCTCCTGTGAAAACTGTTGAGTCAATATTGAATTGGTTGGCAGATCTCGAATAGTATGTTATGGCAGCCTCGTAACGCTCTTTGGTTAATTCTGGTAAAGAATGTGATAATGGCACTGGAGAATATAGCAAATATCCAGCTGACGATTGTGCAACTTCATAGCCTTGTTCTGCTGCCATTGCGTAACCTATCAAAGCAAGGTCTCTGTTTCCTGCACAGAAATACTGCTTGAATGCCCACTCTAATGTCGAGACAACTGGCTCGATCCTCTCCACAAATGCCTTATACGCAGCTACGTTGTCATCGCACGATTTTTTGCCACCAGTTCCTCTCTCATAGAGTACTGCTAAATGATACAATGCTTCTTCACTACCACCGTAGGCAGCGAGTTGCATTAGTTCAAACCCCTTCGATGATCCTTCATTCAATAATTGTTTAGCAAGATGAAATTTAGCTTTTTCACTATTTTCTTGTGCTAAGCTGTAGTACAGCTTGGCTTTTGATATGTTGGGTGTATCCATGCCAAGACCATACTCATAGAGAAGTCCCAAGTCAACCTGATGAGAAGGGTTTGCGTTCAAATCGGAAGCCTTTGTGAGCCATTTCCGAGCTTCTATATAGTCTTGTTGAGTCCCTTCGCCTCTAAGATACATGTGACCCAAAAGCGAACAGCATCTAGACACAAATATCTGATCAATGACACTATCCGTGCTCCATTTAATGATATCATCTCCCTCAACTGCACATTTGAAGGCAATTGCAAATGCTTGTTCATAGTCCCGTTTGTGGAAGTAGTCTGCCCTGTAATAGGCATTTGCTTCATAGTACATTTGCACGGAGCGGTGATTTTCAGGATCGATATTTATTTCATTGAAGATGTTTCTATCATAGACATGATTGCTACCAGCTCTAGTAACTGATGAGGGCTGTTCACTCACATCATGGCCATACAAGCCACCCTGGAAATCTGATAGTCTCACAGAGTATGAGTCGATGTTAGGGCCACCTATTGGACCTTGTGCGATGTATTCCATGGATTTTTGGGCAATTGTGCTATAGTAATACAAGGCCAATGGACAGTTTCTTTCCACTGATATTCCCTTGTAGTATCTATATGCTAGCACCATTGTACCACGAAGATCGCCCATTTCATGTGATGTTTGATAATGGATCAATGCTTTCGCCTGATTTTGTTCCACCTCACCAAACAAACCAGTAGCATAGATGAATCCCAACATATAGTGTGCATTTGCGTTCCCTTTCGTTATTCTTGCGAGTTTTTCGTAATATTTCAACGATAAAGATCCACTTTTTGGAATTGAATAATTTCCGAACATATACATTTCGGCAAGAAGTTGAGTTGATTCGGGATCATTCTCATCGGACGCTTTCTGAAGGATTTCAACAGCAATTCTTTGGTCTTTATGAAGCCCCTCCAGTTTCTGACTATAATCTTTAAACTCTTCATCCAGGAGCTTACTTGGGTTTGGTGGATTCAAGTTTACATCTTCTCCTATTATGATCTTTTCGTAATTCAAGGGCCCGAAATCTTTGTCTTCAATCTTAAAAGGTTCGAGAAGAGCGAGGGCCTCGTTGTGTTGCTCGCGAACATGCGTGTCATATTGCAAGACATGTTCATCCGAGGACACAACTCTAGCGCATAGCACAAGCCAAGAAGCTAGAAGTGGTATTTTCATTTGTAGTCGTTGTTTCTTTAATATTTTGTAAAATGAGAATTTAATTTTACCATTAATTTTTCCTCAAGGTTTTGTTATTTCGATTTGACAATGGTATTATGAACAAGTTATTAAAACGCGATACCTTATCACCCTTGATATGCTGTTCCTGTTCCATTATTCCTGGAGATGACATATTTCAGAAACTCAATGACCCCAACTATCTCTATTGCGCTGCTGATTTATACTTTTGTTCCACATGCTTATCCATCAAATGCCACAGGTGCTCGGTAACCGAAGTCATCTCAAAGTTTTGCTCCCATTGCCAATCTAAAATGAACTATGACGATATCAGCTGTACAGGAAATTGCTTTGTATGCCCCATATGCAGTACTTCGCTTTCGATAAGCTCACAGAATCATCGGAATGAAAATGGAGATTTGAAAGGGAAAAGCTTTCAATTCACTTGTCCAAAAGCTCACTATACATATGATACTGGAGTGATAGAGAAGCCTAAATCTCTTTCTCGTATTTTGAGAATTCAGTCGAGCTACAATAACCCACAAATCAAACAGTTTGACAAGTTAGCCCACCATTATCTGACAACAAGAGAGGTGTTGAAGTTTCAAAAGAAAAGTTCAACACTCAAAAATACTAAAAGAGCTTCAACATACAAACGAATTAGATTCGACGAGGTTTCTGAACTTTTGAGTCCTATAGAATTGGCAAAACTATCGGTGGACCAGACATTACCCACTTTTACCAAATCTGTGGAAGACGTGGAGAAAGATGCCGAGAAGATCCAAAAGTGTTTTGAATCATCCATGTTGAACGACTTTCCTCATCCCCAATCATTCATGCTACAATCAAATGAAACCGGAGGGTTGATTTCTTTGCCAATGAGACTGCCTCTCAAGGCAAAATGCAATATCAAATGCAAAAGCTGCGACGGATACATAGTTAATTCCGATGTTGAGCTGACTTCTTCCAAATTTAGCTCGAAATTGTTGGCCTCAGAGGTGCTTCCAGACATAGAGATTTCATCTATGCATCCTGAAAGATCACCTCAAAATGAATCACATGGAAACCGGTTGGACTTTATGATAACTTTCGTTAATCCTGATACAAGGCCTCAAGAGATATCGATATCGTCTTTTGATAAAATTTCCCTGGAGAAATTGTTGCGTTCAGTGAAAGACGACGACAGCGAGTTTGTTCGCGTGAATCTTCCCTGCTCTAACTTTACGGTTGGCGAAAAACCTTCAAAAACATCAGGTTTAGAGTCTCTTATATCGACAATACCGACAACTCAACTAAACAATTACTCTGCTCTTTCCAGAGCTGAGCTTTTGAAAAGAGCCGCAAAAGGTACACCAAAGTGTGATTTAGGAGATGCTATAGACAAACCGATTGATTCTGGTATGAACTGGTGCACTATTCCATTGATCATAGATTTCAATCATGTTGCAAATTTCGTTGGTGGTGCTATTAAAATTCCTTTTTTCATCAATGTACAATCAGGCGGTGGTAGTTATGGTTTTTGGGTGGTTGCTGATATTGGTGGTTTGCAATAACAGAGCAGAAATGTGAAGTGGTATGGTTAAAGACAATAGCTAATATAGCTGTGTATTCTTACCGGGCCATAATATGTAAAATTAGTCACTGCGTAAGCTATTAGTTGCTTTCTACATTAAACCAAGATAAATTTCAGACCATACATGGGTCAAGTTTTTATTGAATAGGAGAGATTTCTCAAATGGAAAAGATTTTTGTGAAATGCACTTTAAAATAAGACATCGAGGAATAGATGTATTTTGTGGCTAATACATCGATACATCTAAGCTAACTCATCTTGGGTAACCGAGGTAGGAAGGAGAAAAATACAGTGCGGTTATTGAAGCTCACGCAAAAACCAAACCTTTTTCAACGGCTTGCCTATCTCATTGCCAAACAATTTCTTTGCTGTTGTTTTCATGTTCGTATCCAATGGCTAACATAGCATTCTGAACATTTTCAATTCCACTACCATCAGTCAACTCAGCGCCATCCTCGCAAAATGTTTTGATCTCAGCACCTTGTTTCAATAAATCTTATTTTCAACAATCATAGATGATCCACCCACGTCAATGGGGTAGTCATCACCTCTACGAAATTATTTAACAAATGAACCTGTGGCACCTTGACTAGAAACCAACTTGAAACCCTTAGCCTTCAATTTGTCAATCGTATCTTTCTCCATCTCAACTGTTTTTTCTGAAACATTGTTATTGCATCAAATTCAAGAATAGCACTGGCATAGACAGGCTCAACTGTTCTGCCGTGGCAACTCTTGCAGGCCCATTCTGTCCAAATACACCGTCACAGATGAAGTTAAAATCTTTGACAACGTTACGCAACTAGGTGTTCTCTGAATCATTGTAACGTTAGCACCTTGCTCATAGAAATCGTGAGCTATATTACGAGTAGAGGTACATGATCCAACAACAAGGATATTTTCGTATAATTATTTATAATTTGAATTTCCCAAATCATTGGTCGGGTCATTGAATTTTGCGCTGTTCACGTATCAATTGCTCCAGTAGCTCAACACCACTGAGGCGGCATAACTCTGAAACCGACCACCTATTTTTTTCTTGTTGGAGTAAACGGGACAGTTCTCGGGGAAATGCATCATTGGCAAATGATCTGCCCAAACTGGATTGTGCAAAACCAAAAATGAGTAACGTTTTCTCCAATTATCACCGAGACTTGCGTTATTTTCAACGATTAAAGCTTGGTTGTCAACATCTTGTGAGGCGGGGAGTATCATCCGCATACAATAATGACGAGGTTTCCCCTGCAACCGAGAGTTAATGATTCAAATATGAACGAACTTCGACGACGAATGAAAATGAAAACGAGAAGGAGAATGAGTTTTAGCTTTGTGGGTTTTTCCCAAGTATACAAATACAGGAAAATCCATACTGAGTGGCTAGTTAAAAGGGGGATTAATTCAATCCCTCTGTATTTAGAATTATAATTTATAATTTGATACCATAAAAGATAAGAGATACAGTAGAAACGTTTAACAACGAACGCTAGCACGCCAGTATGTCTTCCAAAGCCAATCAAGCCAAATCAATTAAGTCCTCAGTTGATCAAACTGAGAAACACGTCAAGAAAATGTTTACTCAAACAAGAGAACTATTACTCATGAAGAGCCTTTAGCTGACGAGGGTGGAGCATAGTTAACAAATTGCACAACCAAAAACATAATCATTGTTATAAGATATCGTATCTGAAAAATACATTATACAATAATCATTTGAGTCATTACTTTATTTGCATTTCATGAAAAATCTCCATTATATTTTTTATTAATAAATCAGAGAATCCTCTCAAGCTCCTAACCTTAACTACTAATCAATTACTTTACCATTCTAAAAACACTGGAATACTGGGTGACAGTGATAGCACAGATACTAAAGCCGCTCTTCAAGCTGGTCTTCCAAATTAGGAAATTCCTGATTTCAAAGACTTTTTTGAACTCCATGAGCAGTCTAACATTCCAAATTGTTCTGGGAGTCGAGTCACTCAAACAGGTGAATGTTATGTTAATGAGATTTTGATATAGCGCACAGAGGCTACCTTCATAATGCTCAATTCTAAGTAGACCATCTAATCCCAAAACAAGACTACATCAATCGACTTGGTCGCTGATTTAGCGTCGAGCAAACTTTACCTTTCCACTTCGAGATGGGAATAACGAACGGCTAGATACCTCTTGTGTGTCGTTTTCCTTTGTCAATACATTTCCTACTCTTTGAGACTACTCAATGTCAATAGCACACGTGTTGCCAATTTTGCTCTTATTCTCTATGAAAGAGCTACCAATTATCACCTTTTAGTGCAAAGTGCATACGTTTTTGTTACTGTTTTGAGTTTGCAATGATTGGAAAAAAATAACGCGTCTTAACTGATCTTCATTTATTGTTTTGATTTGAATCTCGTGAGAACTTCGAGATATCAACAACTCTACATGATGAATGAAGAGCAAGACCCAACCTTCTCCACTGTTTCATTGGCGAGATTGTTTCGTACAATTGCTTTTAACAACAAAGATACCCGAATTACTCAAAGTACTTTACAATTAAGTACAGAGTACCTCCGGATGTTTACCAGAGAGGCGATTTTGAGAGCCAACGAGGTTCGCTTACGTGAAGCCAACGATAGGGCTAGGATTATTGATGTTGAATTGGCAGATGATAGCCCTATTCCTACCGGAGAGCAAAGTGAGCAGCTGCCCCTGGATATATTAGACACGAGACATTTAAGAGATGTCGCTGGTTTATTGATTTTAGACTTCTAATTAATGGTGCTATACAACATTGATCAGAGACGAGGTACAAAATCTTATAATGCAATGGTATAGAGTTCGATCTAGGCTTCCATTAAATCTGGTTGCAAGACGCTTTCCGCCTTTAGAAAGTCATGTGTTCTGCGCTGCAGGCTGACTATTGCATTGGTATTGTCCCGATTATAGCATGCTGGCAGTAATGTATCTTGGTTCCATTCGAATCAAAATCAAAGGATGTCTGTTGTTGTGCCGTTCATTCATCCTACCGTTTACCGAGCTGGTGTTGATTGACAATAAGAAAAATTGGTTTTAATTGTTATTGTGGAATTTTCTATCACACTTTAGATGTATCTGATTTCCTGATTGAATATATACGCAGTCTCAACAACAACATCATTTGAGTTGTCAGATACATTGAATCAATATGGGTCTCATATCTTCAAAAACTTCAAAGTATTAAATACACTACATGAAATCATCATCTGCAAAATCTTCATCATCGTAGTTGGTTGTGTCAAAATCCAAATCCTTCTTGAAAGAATTAGACCCCAAGGACGACTTTGCTGCTGGCTTTGCCTTCTTTTTACCAGCACCTCCAGTAGCTGTCCCTGATTTCGCCAATCTCAGTTGCCTCTCCAGTTTTTCCTTGTCCTTCAAGATGACATTCAAAGTTGAAGTCACTTTCCTGACATTCTCAACGGATAAAGGACCACAAATGTCTCTGATTAAGTCAACGACTAATGAAGATGAATAGTTGAGCTGGCTCACGTTCGATAATTTGATTATTGCTGGTGCCAATGTCTTACGTAACTTTTCAAAGTCTTGTTTAGTCTCGACTTGAAAAATCGGCATTGCCTCTAATGGTGTATCCTTCGTTAATAATGGGGTCCTGACTGTTTCAGCTTCGGCTTCTGCTAAACGGGTAGCTTTGGCTCTAGGATGCTCGTCGGCAACACCTAAACCCCCAAAGAGATCAGCAGCATTATTCAAATCTGACTCCAACTCCATCTTTCTTTGAAGCTCTCTCTTCGACTTCTCATCTAAGGTATCTATTTCCAATAATTTCTTCTTCGAATCCTTTGCAGCCTTTTTCTTCAGGGCTTCCTCTGCCTTCTTCAGCTTCGCAGCTGCCTGTTCAACTTGTTTCAGCTTTTCCTTTTCTCTCTCCTCTTCGGAGTCGACATCCCATGATTCTAATACTGGCTCATCATCCACTTCGTCCTCCCAAGAAGCGGTAACTTTACTAGTGGTGCTAGTAGGCACGCTGAAATCTTCGTCATCCCAAGACATATTTGTTGACTTTATATATGTAAGTTGTAGTGATTCTCGTCTGCTTTACTCTTATTCCACAACGTCTAAAATTTTTGTAAAAAAAAATGTACGCAATTATTGGAGATCAGGGTAACTGGCAGTAAATGATCAGTATCTACGTGTTTAATCCCCCTCCAATTCAAGTTTTATCAACCAACAGCTGTTTTAAAGTGAAGGTACTGTTCGCTAATCTACAGAGAAAAAAGAACTATCAACGTCTTGTTTGAGGTACACCTTTCAACATATACCGCTCGCTGCTTTACCACCAAAATTTATAGGTGAGATTTTTTTCTTGTTATTCTTCACAACTTTTCAGGCGATAAATCCAGTCTGAGACTGACACGTCATGAAGGTCGCTTTCATTCACCCCGATTTGGGAATAGGTATGCTGAATTTGATTTTCTCTGCTAATTGGCACCTGCTAACAATTATAGGAAAGGTGGTGCTGAAAGACTCGTAGTTGATGCTGCAGTTGGATTGCAAGATCACCAAAATGATATCACGATGATCACTTCCCACTGCGACAGAAGCCATTGCTTTGAGGAAATCAAGGATGATGTGTTAAAAGTGGAAGTCTACGGTGACTTTTTACCAACAAGAATATGGAACAAATTTGCCATTTTGTGCTCAATACTCAGACAACTTTATTTGACTTTGAGATTGATTCTCACCGGTGAAATCTCCCAATATGATTTATTCATAGTGGATCAACTATCCTTCTGTATTCCATTGCTACATTTTTATAAAAACTCCGATGCCAAAATTCTATTCTATTGCCATCACCCAGATTTATTAGCAGCAGGCCATGATACCATTTTAAGAGCATTTTACAGGAAGCCTTTTGATTTGATTGAGGAGATTTCAACAGGCTATTCAGACAACGTTGTGGTGAACTCATTATACACGAAATCAGTCTTCAAACAGACTTTCAAACACTTAAAAAACTTGGATCCCTCAGTGGTATATCCCTGTGTACCTACCGAAGTTGTTCTCGACGATTCTGCTTTAAAAGATGTTGAGGAATTTTTTGGTTCCAATGATTACTTGTTATCGATCAATAGATTTGACAAACCAAAAAACATTGAATTGGCTATCGAATCTTTTAAGGAGTTTCTCTTGACCAATCCCGATAAGATGTATGTCAAGCTCGTAATTGCCGGTGGATTTGATGCCAAAAACTTGAAGAATGTGGAGTATTTGATAGAATTGGAGCAATTATGTGAGAAGCTATCCTTGATATCTTTCACATTCAGAGGAAGATTAATTCAGATGCCAAGAAATGCTCAAGTATTATTCATGCCTTCGATATCCTCCAAGATCAAAGACGCCTTGATTCTGAGAACTTCGCTTTTGTTATATACCCCATTGATGGAGCACTTTGGTATTGTGCCCTTGGAGGCAATGAGACTCGGAAAGCCAGTACTTGCGGTAAACTTCGGAGGACCATTAGAG
This sequence comes from Nakazawaea anatomiae, assembly GCA_030556755.1. Taxonomy (NCBI): domain Eukaryota; kingdom Fungi; phylum Ascomycota; class Pichiomycetes; order Alaninales; family Pachysolenaceae; genus Nakazawaea; species Nakazawaea anatomiae. The sequence goes on along the minus strand of JAKTUO010000001.1, from coordinate 261,426 downwards.
TCAATTAGTGATGGTGAGACTGGATTTTTGAGAGACGCAGACCCGATTGAATGGGCTAAAGTTTATACCGATGTTTTGGGAAATAAATACAAAAATGGATTTGAGAAGGGAATTAAAGTCATAAATGATAAATTTTCGAGAGAAGCGATGACCAGAGATTTCTTGGTATCGATCGATAGCACGAGGCCCAAAACATTCAGCTTCGATTGGGCATTTAAGCTGCTCAGAAACAGCTTCATGTACACTTTGGTAGCAATAATATTGATCATTGCTCAGAATAAGATCGGCCAGTGATGTGCACCGCACCAATGTTACATAGCTGAACGAGAATGATGATATAGAAAACCGATATATATTAAACATAAATTCTCCGAGTGGAGAACATGAACTGAAAATGAATTTGACTATAAATGAGCATCCTCACCTTCCTGGTGGGCTCAGCTGCAGCGCTTGCAGAGCCCGTTGCTCCTTTAGCAATTGCTGCAGCCTTTGTTGTTGTAACTCCTTTTGCTGCATAAGAAGCTGTTGTTGTTGATGTTGTTGAGAGAGAAGCTGAGAAGGAGATATCTGTGTTTGTTGCTGTTGCTGTTGCTGTTTTGTCTGTTTCATTATATCTTGGTGCTGATCAGACTGCTGCTGTTGTTGTTGATGATAATGTTGCTGAAATTGGTTTATGGTTACTCTTTGTGGGGGCCTCACGACATGGAAGTATTCATTAGGCTTATCAACATCAACTATCAGAGTTCTGCCCTCAATCCCTCCAGCTGAAGCGTTTCCGACTCTTGGAAGCAACGCACTAGCGAACATCTCTCTCATTCTCAAAAAGCTTGACCGTAATCTCGTTGGCACAATCACTTTTCTCTCTAGTGGTAATGGATAAGACCTGGAAACACCTTCAATTACCAACTGGGTTTCTTCATCCTCATCTAAGGGAACCAGTGATCCGTGCACTAACTCATCTTGGGCTGCTTGCGCCAGAGCTGCTCCAGCGGCGATTTTGGCTTGATTTTTACGCTGGTAGGCAGCCAACAACTGATCATATGGCGCCGATCTTCCGGGGACAGCCCTCTTTGCACCCATGGAGTGTGTTTTGCATGTCAAAGATCTTGCACAAAATCCACCACCTGGTAAAGGTACACCACACTGTTTCTCAACATCCACCGGTTCCTTTGTCTTTGGTGCTGCTTTTATCTTCTCTTTTTTCAATCGCTTTTCCTTAGGTTGCTTCTTTTGCTTTTTCGCAGCAGGAACTGGTGTAGATGAGGGTGTACTTTCTTTCGTTGAAGAGTCATCGAGGTACATGTTCTTTCTCTTCTTTGGTATTTTTGCCGTACTGTGGGCCATTGACTTTTCCTTTGCCACTTTTTTGACTTTCATCATTTCTTCACAAGCTTCTAAATGTTCAGCAATATGGGTCTCCAATAATGGTCTATTACAATTGTTGCAAATTCTGTAGTTTAGTGGAGCGTTTATTAAGTTCTTCTTTGGCTTTACCAAATTGGGTTCAGGGCCTTTAGGTGGACCTTCTATCGGTTTCAAACTTTCAAGAAAGGATCCGACCTCTTTCCAAACTAACTTGCCCTTAAAATTTTCAGATATATCAAGCGGGTCCGTGTGTATATCTGTAATCAACTTGTTTGAATCTGATCCTAGTGACCTCTGAATTATCTCATCAGATACTGTCAACACGGTTTGTTGGGTACCAGGAACTCTCTTTGACATAATCTTAACGCAAAAATTTTGTATCAAAAACTTCAACAATTGAATCCTACTTTATTGATATTCTTGACTATCTCCCGTCAAGGTATTTCCATAAATATCAATCAATCAGTAGGAGTTTCTCTTTGTTGAAGGTTTTTTTGCTGTGTTGATGTTTGTTTGCGTATGGTGTCCACGTGATCTTCTGGGGCTGGCAATCTAAACCTCTAAAATTGGCTACTTCCTGGCACAATCAGGGAGAAAGTTGTCTTCACTTTTCTGCAATGATCAAGATCACACCGCGTGAAATATATAATCTTATGAATTAATAAACTTTTTGTACAGTTGACAAGTTGACTTATTCAGTTATGGTATAATCTAATTGACTGCCAGATCATAAAAAAAAAAAAAACCGATAAATAAATCTATAGACTGCCCGATGAAGAAATTATCTTTCAAAAACCTTATCTTTTCAAAACAACTCTTCCACCTGTGTGATAGCTTCTCTTTCTGCTCTTTTCTTAGCTTTTTCCTCTTTTCTGTTATACCTAGTATCTTCAGGGTTAAATCCAGCTTGATCAGATTCCCAGTATGCCCACTCTGGTGTTGGAGCAACGTAATCTAAATCGTCAAAGTCTTCACCACTCTCCAACAACTCGAAAAATTTTGGGTAATTGATATGTGTATACCACTTCCCATCGATGTGAAACTTCTTGTGAGCCATTAATATACAACATGAGTGAGCATGTTCTGCAGCGATACCATAATCAACACCTCGTCTCAACAACTCAGCGTTCAACTTTCTGACAAAGTTTTGACATTCCTCATAGAATGGTATGTTTTGCATGGTCAAGGGATTACCATTTCCTGATGAAGACCCACAGAATGTAGCACCTTTGATTTCAATCAATGAAGGTTGACCTCTCATTACCATGTCGGCGTAACCATCAACCTCATTCATGTTGAAACCTTTGACCAATGTCAATCTGAAAACAGTACGTTGATGACTTTGGACGGTTCTCAAAATATCAAGACAGCTTATCAAACGATCCCAATAATCTTTGAACAAAGGTCTGTCAACTTTTTTGAGTGAATCCTTAGTTGAAGCATCTATCGATACGTACAATTGAGTTACCTTTGACAAATTTTTCAATTGTTCGGGGTGTTGAGCATTGCAAACCAAAAAGGAGGAAATATGACGTTCATGCAACATACCAACAAACTCATTGATATATGGATAGAAAATTGGTTCACCAACCAATGACAAAGCGCAATGCTTCACAGTGAATGCCTCATTGAATCTCTCTGCAACAACTCCAGGAACACCCCTCATCTGTTTTATTTTTTTATAGTGGCCTTCTAAAGCACCTTTCAAAATCATTTCCGGTCCATCTACTTGCCATCTCCAAGAAGTTCCAACCGGGTTGGTTCCGTGTCTCCAACAGAAAACACATTTATTCGAACATGAAAGGGAAGGTGTCGTCTCCATACAAAGATGGGACTTGATACCATAAAATGCAAATTTGTAGCATGAACCTCTTCCGCGCAATGCGGACTTAGTCCATCTACATATCTTGACACCTGAATGGGAACCAACAACGGTGTAACCTTGCTTCGTCAAAGAATTGTACGTTGGTGAATCTTTGGCAACCATCTCTTTCGGTCCTAGCTCTGGTTGCTCCTTAGATGATTTCATGATATTTCCCATATCTTCAACATCTACTAAAGTTCCACTATCATCGCTATCACCCAGTTCATCATCTGACGCGTCAGAATCTTGTGATTCGTCGTAGAAGATTGGATCATCATCCCGCATTGTTTCAGCGAATGAATTCACCCATTCACTAATCTTATTTTCCCCATCTGTCTTAACACAAACAGTACCTAAAGGAAAGACTCGTCTAGCACCCAACTTGGAGAGCCATTTATCTGCCAATTTTGCCTGGTAGCAGAAATTTTGAGGCCAACTCTCAGAATCTCCAATACCCAAAATTGAAAACCCCGATAATTTCTGTAAAGGGAATTTGTCCACTCTAAAGTCATTGGCTGTCTCTTTCAATGTTTGCAAGAAATAGTCCAATGGGGAGTCAGTATCATATGAAGGCAAAACCAACACATAAACAAGATTTGGTAACGAAGGCGTGTTGACGAAATAGTCGTCCAAATCATCGACATCATCATCCAAGTTCATGAGTTGTGGTTTAACAGACAATTCTCTCGAGTTACTCAACGTCTCATATAACTTCAGAGCAGCCTTCTGTGAAGATCCAGTCAATGAAGAGTAGAATATTATAATATTTGAATCCAAGAAATTTGAAGTCGATGCTGTTAATTTTGGAGAAACTGATTTGGAAACGTTATCAGGTCTTGAAGCTTTGAAAATTTTGGGTAACCTCTTCGGTTTACGAGATGAAAGAGAAACCGCACCTGCTGTTTCGATCACATTAGCATTACTCAGTCTTGGTAATTTTTTCAACCCGGTATTAGGCTTTTCCTCCTCATTGGTGAAACCAGGGAGTAAGTTGAAGGACACGATGGCCAATAGCACCAAAGTCCATCTACCGCCGGTTGCTAAGTATAATAGGGCCCCTGCTGAAGCGTAGATAGAAGTCGAGACCATATTCTTTTAGCGACTTAATTCTCTGTCTTATTCAGAAGCTCTAAACAGCTTCTTTTGTACAGAGCACACCGAAAAAATAAAAATTTTCTTTTCAAACGCAACAAGAGAGATGTTGATTACCTAAAGTACATTATTTTTTATGGGGGAGTTACCAGGCACAAAATTGCACCAATCCAAATTTAGTTGATTACGTCCTTTTAAACATGTTTATAAATAACTTTCCCAATGATTCCTGTCCATCCCTTTGTGGCACCTCCGATTGTGGTAACTCCTCGTACTTGAGATAACTACCAACCTTCACCTCTTTCACTGCTTCCTTTTTTTCCTTGTCACCACCAAGTAAAAACCGTTGCACCCCATCATAGAGTAAATTCGTATTTACCCTTTTGAACATCAGCTCAATCTCCTTTTCCTTTAAAAGATAAAGCTTCTGTGAAGCCATTGGTGCTTGTAAATTGTATCCACGCAAGCTATCGTTCAACGAAGCGATTTTCTTGGTCAAATATGTGTCCTGCTCTACGAGCCATTCCAGATCTCGCAATTTTTCACCTCCATTAACTTCGATATCAGCGTATTTCTTCAGCTGTGTCAATGCATCATCTATACCGAGATTGCTGTACCTATCGTTGATAATTATCACTGCTCTTTTCAACCACATCTTATCAATATCATCTCTGAATTTATTGACCTCAACCTGTACTGAACCTTGTTTATCTATCCAAGGGGGTACAATGTCCTGTCCTTTTAAAATATTGTTCAAATGATACTCAGTCTTATCAATATAAGGTGAATTTGAGTTGTAGTCCTTTGGCAACGGTTTACCTCTATTTTTCAAATTCAAAAATGCACCTCGGCTTTTAGCCTCTTCAATTTTCCTATCAACCAAACCACTAATTGCAGTCAGGTTTGTATGTTGTGAGACAGGACCAAGCAATTCGGGTCCCAACAAGGCTTCCCTATATCTGTCACCCCAACCGTCTTCTTTCTTAGAATTGTCTGTAGGCTTTTCTGCAATCTTAGCCAAGGTGTAATCCAAAGAGCCCTCTCTTGCATTGTGTAATCGGTCCCTTACTGACCTCCGTGAGGTCTTTGCGGCGGAACGATGTGTGGTTTTTAAAGGTTTATGACTGTCTGATAACATTCTCAAATTGGCATCATAAGTGGACTCTGTTCCTGACCAAGGTTTAGCTATTGCTATCTCCTTTGCTTGACGATCGGCATAGTCAGGAATTTTATGATATGCTAACTCTTTGGCATATTTTTGTTGGTACTCTTTGGTTTTCAAATTATCAACAAGACTTTGGAACTCGGGAGTGGCTTGAGTGTCGGTGAATGCATCTTTTGGAATATTTATGGAACTATCAATCTCCCTCGACTCCTCTGCTAACTGTTTCAACTTTCTATATATCAAAGAATCCCCTTTGTGTTCCTTATGGGCATTTCGACTGAGATGGTTGGTAGCGAACAATCGTGTTATAATCCGTTTTCTTGATATTGATAGCATATATATATGTGTGTATATAGTTCAACGTGTAAGTTCTTGATAAACTAACCGAATCTTGTATTAAATGAGTACATCAGCCTAAGCAAAAAAAGCAAAAAGAAAAAAAAATTAACTCCCTAAAGGTCCTCCTCCTAGTCACCGCTTATACTACTTTAAACTCAGTTAACTGTCGATTGTGACAGAACAAACAAACAGATGCCCAAAATCACCAAATCATTTGGCTTACATGCTACATTGTCCAACCGAGCTATCTCATCTTCTATGAGTCAGCCAGTAAATAACGAAAGGTTGAAATAGAGAGCTGCAACCGTCTGCCCCTGGATCAAAATTGTTTACCGACTTAAGGATGTCGTTTCAGTTACATCACTCTCCTTGTCAAAGTTGGAATAAGCCCTTGCTTTGTTCGTAGCCTTAAGTCGACATGTACTTGAGCATTGTTGAAATAAAATACAAGCATCCGTTAAAGAGACGTGACTGATTACCCTCGTTATTTTTCTGTACCCGTAGCCTCTTTTTACCCCATTTTTCGGGTTCACTTCCTCCCCCAGATTTTTTTTTTCGATGATAAATGCTATTCCCGCTTTACTAATCAATTTAATTTATTGTGGCAAAAGACTCCTATATATGATAAATTGTCTGCCAACTTTATTGTATCTTTGCTACAGTCATACATATCAATCACAGCACACCAGTAAACAAAAAAACAGATAGTTAATATGGGTATTTTAAAAGTTAACGGCACCAAGATTGTTGATTCATCAACTAATAAATTGGTTGTCCTCAAGGGAACTGGTTCTGGTGGTCATTTAAATATGGAAAACTTCATCACTGGATTTCCAGGACATGAAACCGAGCACAAGTTGATCATGAAAGAAGTTATGGGTGAGGAAAAATTTGAGTATTTCTTCGACAAATTCTATGAGTATTTTTGGACCGATGCCGATGCCAAGTTCTTCAAATCGGTTAATTTCAACTGTTTAAGAATTCCATTCAATTACAGACATTTTATTGATGATGATGGAGACATGTTCAAGATCAAACAAAAGGGGTTCGAATTGTTGGATCGTATGATTGATACATGCGCTCTGAATGAGATATACGTAGTGTTAGATCTCCACGCTGTCCCAGGTGGTCAAAATCAAGATTGGCATTCGGATTCTGCCATCGATAAGGCCCTTTTTTTGGGATTTCAAGATCTTTCAAGATGTTGTTGTCAACTTGTGGATAAATATCGCTGAGCATTACAAAGGTAATGAGTGGATCGCAGGATATAACCCATTGAACGAACCTGCTGATTCAAAGCATTCAAGATTGATAGCTTTTTACACAAGGATTGAAAAGGAAATCAGAAAAGTTGATCCTGATCATATTTTGTTTTTAGATGGTAATACTTATGCGGCAGATTTTACTCGTTTCCCATCGACTCCATATCCAAACTCTGTCATTGCCATCCATGATTACACAAAATTCGGCTTTCCAAATAAAGACGGTTACATTTATCAATCAAACGAGGAAGAGAAACTGAAGTTGGCTAGAAGCTACAAGAGAAAGATTCAATACGCAAAGGATCACAATATTCCAGTCTGGAATGGCGAATTTGGTCCCGTTTATGCATCTAAAGTAAGAGGTGATATCAACGTTGAAGCCACTAATGAGAGACGGTACAAGGTTTTGAGGGATCAATTGGAAATTTACCGTAAAGGTGACCCATCAGGTGATGAATCTCCGATTTGCTGGTCGATCTGGGTTTACAAGGATATTGGATATCAAGGTTTGGTTTACGTTTCTCCAAAATCGAAATGGTTTCAATTGTTAAATGATTGGTTTTTGACTTCCAAGAAATTAGGCCTTGATTGTTGGGGAAGAGATGCAGATCCTCAGTATGAAAAAGTTTATGATGATTTGAAAAGTCATTTCAACGAGGTGATTCCCGAGAAATATAGAGCTCTGTTGTATCCAAAGACATGGGGTATTGATCAGTACGTCAATAGAGCTATCAGGGAAACATTGTTGAGTCAGTATTTCACACACGTTTTCGCATCATACTTCAAGGACTTGTCATTTGAAGAGTTGGACGAGTTAGCAGCTTCATTCAAGTTTGAAAACTGCCAACAGAGAGATACTTTGAACAATTACTTGAAGGAGTTCTAAAGCAAAAGCATCATCGAACTTTCATTTATCATTATCACTCCTTTTTGAAAATTAGGAAACCTGAAGATTGTTTTGGTAAATATGAAATTATTCAATACGACAAAAAAAATGATATGAATAAATAGTTGGGTTTGAAAATCTATATTATTGTATAAATAAGGCATGCACTATATACTTACATTGCGTAAACTTCTGAGTAAAATCTAGTACCATATCTTTTGGAGAAACGGGAACTGTCATCGATCAAAGATGTGGTTCCACAGGCTATGACCCACTTGTTAGCATTATCTGCAGTCTTGGCCAAATTTTTCTTGAAACATGATTCAAAGTTTGGCCTAGTACCATAATGAATTAAGTTTTTCTCCTTGATATTTGATGAATCTTCAATTATCTTGTTGGAGTCATTGAATGGATTCAGTTCCAAATCAAAAGAATCCATGGAGTTTCTCAATTGATTATCTGAGTCAGAGTCATTGATCAAAAACTGTTCATACTCTGTAGAATTTGAACCTTCCTCCAATGTTACTTCTTCAACATTTTGTGATATATAAATTTCAATTCCTTTGATGTTCAACTCTTTCAATAAATATAAATCGTTTTTATTTTTAGTCACCCATACTAGTTTAATATTGATAAAATCCATCGAATTTCTTTTGAAATGGTTGTAAATCGGGAGTCCAAAGGATATACCTGAACCCCCACATATCAAACATATATTCTCTGCTGTTTGAAAAAAATTCAATGGAAGTGACTCGTACGGTCCTGCCATTGAGTAATTATAAAATGGGTCTATTACGAATTGTGTTTCCCTCACGATCAATTTGATATCATTTTCTTGAGCTAATGATGCCACAGTGTATGGGTGTGAAGGCAAAAGCCAACTCTTTGGATTACTTAAAGTGTATGAGAGTCTAACATGTGACGCTGGCCCGAAAACGGTTGGTAAATTCATTCTAGACATAGTCACCAACGAAAGAGATGCCCCATCTGGTCTCTTGACAGATAATTTCTTGATTCTCTGAGTTGATTTGATCCTGAATCCAATCTGATATATCAACAACAGTAGGCATATCACCGAATAGAAAGTGACTCCTGGTCTTGCGTGAAAGCCGATCAAAAAAACCGTCACCCATACGGTGAGCATATGAAACACATAAAACGATTTGTAGAAAAATCTTCTAATTGGCCTTATTGATATAATAAGTAAAATATCGAAAAATCCAAATGCAATCACTCCCAATACGTTTAAGGGCTTACCAGTTTTGTATAATTGCTTGTTTATGCTCCATTTGACAAAAAATCCAATTGAATGAAATATGGCACATACTATGATTAATCTCGAAGTCCATTTATGTAGTACTAGAAGGTCGAGATAATTATTTAAAGGTAATGGTGAAGGTCTAAAAGTGAGAAAGATATCCAAGGGTATCAACACATATGAGATTCTTCCAAATCGTTTGATGTGTATGACAAACAATTCACCAGTTTGAAAATTCCAAAACCCAATCAAGACTAAGAGTAAAGTCCAAATCAACACTTTCACAGGCAAGGAAATTGACACTAGTCTAATGTATGAAGTTGACCTACCCGTTTGGGCCCATCTCTTGTTGTATATGGATTTGGTAAACCATAGATACACTGGGTACAAAAGATCAATGAAAAAAAACACCACCCAACCGTATTTCAAATTAGCTGTATGATGTGGTGAATGTCTCTTAACAATGTTCGAGACCTCATTTATTGCCAGCATCCTTGATTATGAGACCGACTAATGATACCTTGTGCCGATTCAATCAGTCTTGGAAAATTAAATTTACTGGTCTGGAGGAAATTTTATTTCTTCTTCAATTTTGACACTATTACAATACGACACTTTTTTTTCTTATTCTCTGTGTGTTTATCCGTTTAGCATTCTCAAATCAGATGAATTGGATTATAATTATGCTCATATTGATCATTAGTGCACGTTTTTTTTATCGGCAAAGAAGTAGTATATTTGAATTCAAGTTTTAAAGAGAGAGAGAGAAAATTCTCGATCAATCTGAAACCTCACTCCGTCGTTGAGACAATACTTGTGCAATTAACTCAAATAAATTACCCTCTTACTACCCAGTAAACCTAGTTTTGTTTGTATTTAAGGTGAAAAAAGCCTGTATTTTAATGACGGTCGAATATCGAACATTTGTTGGACGTAAATTTGAAAATTAGCTCACTGAGCATGAAGTAATATTGCTTAAAAACTACAAAATTAATTCATAATGTTGTTGTTAGGCTATGAAGACAATCTATAGAATAACTAGCCCAAGAGTTAAGAATCGTTTCAATTCAGATTGTCTGTTCCAGTTCCGGCCGCCTGTTGCCATTTAATAAGCCCTACTATTTCCTTGAAGATTCAGTTGCTATCTGTATCGATAAAATAAAGATCACTTAACATTTTGTCTGAGGGTCACTGTTAATAACTGCAACATCTTGATGAGTCAGTCACCAAACAGAAACTGAGCTTAATAAACTATCGGAGTGCGAATGTCCCTCAATCCAAACGGCCATATTCTCCATTACGCTTAATTAAGCACCGAGTCAATAGCTGTCCTATTGCAGATTAGTTATGTAATGGTGTTGGATCTGCGATGGCAGCCAGTAGCTATTTATTGGTAAGCATAGTATTATTACCCCTGCATTGCTTCTATATTCCAAAGTTGAAGCAAGCAGGCAGATAAAAAGACGAAACAAACATGACGTAATCAAAACAGAGCAAGCCCTATCGATCATTTTTTGAGCAGGCAAACAAAAAACATTAAACTTTTATCATAGCCCATCTCGCGACAATAGGTGACAAAGAACACTACCAATTGTACCAATAATCTTGGCTCAACTATTGTATGAAATCAATAACAACAATGTTGAAGGAATTTGCGGATGTTAGATTTTAGCTCACTTATAAATAGCCGTTTATTATAAGCTCAGCTTGACGTCAAAGTAGGAAGCTACGAGTAGAATGGAAACGCAACAACTATTTTACCTGAAACTTATGAACTCAATCACACTTATTGATATAAAATTTCAGGCTTTTAGTCGTTTTGTACTCGGTAGAGTTAATTAGGTTCGGAAATATTTATAAAAAAAAAACTGTTCTTTAAGAGATATCTGATTTCAAGCGAGTCATGAGTTAAAATGAATTAGGCGAGATTCAGTAGCTATATTCGTTTTAGAAGAAAAGTCTTTGCATTTACAAATTGAACAAATTAATGTATCAAGTATCTGCAACGTGTAATGCGTGGTCGTTACATGTGAAATCAGACTGGCCCAAGCGGAAAATTACCAAACGCAACAAATTTCTCAATAAGGGAGGTGGACCAGATGTAGTATGTGTGTGCGGGGAGGTGAAATTCCGAGCTCGACAAATCCGATCTAGTGGTGGTTGTGAATTTTCACCCGAGTCAAGAGCAGCATTGGTTTGGCCTTTCGTGACCAATAGTTGATCGAAGGATTTCAAAGGAGTTTGTTGGTAGACCTAAACGATCCAGTTATGGTTGATTTGTATAACTGGCGATCTTCTGAATTCGGGGATGATTTGTTATAAAATGATCAAGAGAAAATTACAGAAAGCACGAGCTGAAACAAAAAGGCAAAAAATAAAAAGCAAATTCATGCAGGTCAAAAAGGTCTTCATGCAGCATATTGACACATCCTTTTTGTGGCTTTAAATATTATGTAATCGTTTCTTTTGATTATTCTCCTTTTAAAAATACAAGGGGAAACAATTGGCGAATTCTGGGTGGGAAAATGAAAATTCTTCAATACATTTTACAAAATTCTACAAAGAAAAAAGATTGAAAACCTGTGGATTTTAGTTAAAAATTTCACCAACAACAAAACAACAAAATATCTTGCTTGCATCACCGGAAAATCTGTTGTATTGTGAACGGTAAACCGAAAAAAAAAATCAACTCCCTATTGACCGATGCCAAAGAGATTGGCTTGCCGTCCAGGCTCGATTGTTCTATGGAAATAGCGCATTGCCTTCACAATTCACGATGAGAATTAAGGATTAGGGGGGAAAGTTGATGTTTCTTGGAGACGAGGAAGAGAAAAAAACTTAGAAGTTCATGTTCGATGAAATTGAATGTAGATAACGATTTTAGATAGATAAAATATTGCCAATTGAGAGCATGTTAGTAAAGATAAATGTCTCCGCTCTGTGTGTATCATCAATGTTAATATTAACACACGGTGTCTGCATGTATGATGATGATGTTGGAGTGGTGAAGAGAAAAGGATTAGAATAACAAAAAAACAAAATGCTTACGTATTTTGAACGGTAGTTAACGCGCTCAAGACATCGATGGCTGCGCTGCCATTGGAACGGTGGAACAATAAATAGTAGTCATCAGCCACAAAATATCTCGTGTATAACTTCGATGTTTGGCCAAAAAAAGGAGAGTTTTTAATCTGCAATGCAATGTAGCTGACTCAAGTTTTGATGCGTACATCATGCACAGCCTATATCCCCTGTGTGTCATTCGTGCCAGAATTATGTCATCAAAATAATGTCAGATTAATACGACAGGCATATGGTGCGCATTATTTATTATTCTTAGAAAGAATTTCAAAAAAAAAAAAAAAGAGAATAAAAAGCACAAATTATTAAGTAATAAACTCCTCTTCAGTTTGTTATTGTTTTTGGCTTAATTAATCATATATATACAGATAGATATACCTATTTGTCGATTGTTTCGAAAAGAGATTCCAGTACTATTTCAAATACTACTACTATATATCCAGTACAAGTTTTGATTTCCCATATAGTAATAATATCCATTATATCATTTATAATAATCATATTACTATAGCTTATACATAACTTATTCACGGGCACTGATACGTTTGGCTATCACCCACCACTACATTGAAGATTCAACTTTTTACAAATCAACATATATACCAATCCCAATACCACAATGCCATATTTAACTGAATCATCCAAGTGGAATGCTTATCAATTCAATGACCCTTTTGCATCCGATAAATTTATCGTTTGCAATAAGAGTTCGAAGATATGTTGTCGTCCTAATTGTGACTTGAGCTTACAGACAAGTTTGAAATCAGAAGTTGTGTTTGCTCAGAATGCTGAAGAAGCTGTTGCTGCTGGATTTGTCAAATGTCCTCACTGTTTGATCTCTAATGATGATAACGACTTGAACACCATTTCAATTGATGTTGACTTGTTGATTCAAACTGTCGCCACAGTCAATTCTCAGATTGGATTTGTTCCACCTTTAGACGATGATGATCCAGAGAGTCAAAATATCAGAGAAGCTGTCATGCGTAAGAGTAAATTGAGAAGGGGATCGGTACCAGCAATTCATCTCAATTCTGCCACTGCATCGAAGAACACATCGAGTAATGTTACAAAAAATGAAACTGATCATGTCAAGCTTGTCGATTTGGCTTGTCGTCACATTGCCTTGGCTGCTGCGTCTACCGCATTACAAATACATGAGGATCAAAACAATATTGTCAGACAACAGCTGAGACTGCATGAACAACAACAGCAGCTGCTGGAAGACAAAGCCAGTGGCAACAAGAAGAGAAGAAGAAGAGGAGGTGTCTTAGGGTTTAAAGAGTTGGCAAATAAATCGAAATTGTCGCCATGGCATTTCCATAGAGTGTTTAAAAGTGTTACTGGATTGACACCAAAAGTGTATGGAGATAAATGTTGGGAGTTTGTCAAGAAGTACATCGATCGTCATGGAAGTTTATCTTCTCAAAAGGCTATTACTATGAGCACAAGCATCACAAATCCAACGTCATCACCATCTGACGAACAAACTAGTGGCGCTAATACAATGGCTCTGGCCAAGGCTAGGGCCTATAAGGTGAAGTTGGAAGATACCGATATGTCATCTCCTACAGAGACTGAAAACAAACGTGACTCTCCATACTCCACCACCACCACCTTGGATGAGTTAATCGCCACTCCACAATCAACCAATTCAATTGTCGGTAAGAGTTATGCTTCTCCGGTGTTATCCCAGAAACCTGGTGTTGACTTTACTCAATACACAATGTTGCCTTTGACTAATGACTTGTTGTTGGATCAACTTTCGATTAACAACTCAATAGCTGATTCAGTTTTTAATAACACCAATGCTGACACACTCAATTCATTTGATATCTTGTACAATGAGCATCAGCCTCAATCCAAGGATTATCAAATCAAATTGCCTAGTCAAAAGCTGGACGCACCACCACAACCATCACCATCTTCATTATCACACACCAGAATCAAATCAGTTCCAAATCAGGAATTGAGTTTAAAAGATTTGGAATTACCAAAGTTTGATATTGCTGCAGCCACCAAAGAGTGGAACTGGATGCAACAACAACAACAACAGCAACAGCAAATAAATTTCAACAACATAAATCCATTCCAGCAAGATGCGTCCATCAATGCAACCAATTTTAACGACTTACAAAATAGCTTAGACATTTCCACTGTTGAAAAGGCTAACAGCGATGCCGGTGATTACATTCAGACCCCATTCAATTTCGACTTGAATGCCTATGGTTACTTTGGAGATTTCACCGCTCTTGATCCATTGGAACCTGCAGCTCGTCCTACTCTGGAATTTATGTCATGAAAAGAGGGAAAAATGAAATTTTTTTACGGTTAAAATCCAACACCAACCACCATATGTTACGATCTCAATGATATTGGTCTTGAATTTGTTTTTATCACTTATACTTTGTATTTGAGTAGTGAGGTTACTTCTCGAAATACAGATTTTTGGGACGGCTTATTTAATATAATTGTTTTTGAAATGTTAATCGATTTTTGTTTATGATATTTTTTTTTTAATTGATGTATGTATACATACTTTACCCTACTTGTCAGTGGAAATTTATTATTACTTATTCTTTGAAATTTATGTAAGCAGTCTTCACAAATTTTCAATCCTGAATCCTTACGTGTATAAAGCCACAGAGCCACACAACAAATAGTAGATACCGAAGTTATTCATCTAAATAATTGGTGAACGTTAAACGTCACTGCCACCAACGCTGGTAAAAAAACGAAAAAAGTCCTCTCTCGAAGATGAAAGCCCTTCCTAGGAGTCCGAAAAAAAATAATAAAAATTTTAACCGGGAAATGAATGAACTTTGGACACCAAACCGAATCAACTAATTTTCCTCTCTTTCTCTCCTCTTTCTATGTGTCCGTGTAAATTAACTAACGTTCAATTCTTACGTTCGATTTTTGCAAACCTTGGCTATTTTTGCCGTCTGCACAGGAAACTAATATTATAATATGCTTGGAGTAGTACTAAGTCTTCGCATACAAATTGATTGTTCATGCATTGTTGCTATTAATTTAAATACCTTTCTGTTCACCAAGTAATCAAAATCCACCAAGGCTCAGTTCTACCTGAATTACGTGTTCCGGCAATAATTACAACTTCATGTTATCTTTGAGAGATGAACGCAATGCGCGTTCGTTTTGCCTTTTTCTATTTTTCGATTCACCATAACTCGGTTGCAATTTTTTTTTTCTTGGTGCTTTTTATGTTGCTGCTATACAGACGGAATATAAGACCGACTTGGTGCAGCTTTCAATAAACTGCAGTAGCTGTTACAGTCTTGTCGTTGGTTGACGATCAAAAATTCCGGTGAAAATTAGAAACCTGCGTCAAGTTGGTATGCTAGCATAGCAATAGAGATGTAATATTACAGATCGTTTTAGTGAATAGGAATTCAAAGGCATTTTTTTTTAATAGAAGCATTAAGTTATTAATAATAGGCAAAAAACAAAAAATTTAAACGCATCATTAAGTAATTCACAAGCCACTTGAAAAACTACTTACGTTAAAATCACACCATTTTTGAAAAAAAAGCTTGAAATAGAAAACTTCTTTTACTCTGCAAGTTTCGATTTGATTCTAGATCTCCCCAAACCCTCATCTGTCGTCAATCTGTTGACTAGTTTCTTCGTCGAGAATTCAGGTAAGCGACCTTTGATCTGATATGGCGGCTTCCGTGTAAAATTTGGTATGCCTTGTTGCTCACCATTGCCAATCTTCTCTTCTACTGGCAGAAAACCTTCCTCAATCTTCTGTAACTCGCTTATTTCAAGTTTTGGCAGTTGATCTGATGGGGATAACTTCCCAATACGTTTGATCTGTGGAATCGTTGGAGACTCAAGTTGTTTATTGTTGTTTGGTATCGATCTCGATCCCATGTTGATGATACCTTGGTCTTTTTGATGTTCAGCTACCGTCAGCGCCAGCGATGATCCGTCAGTTCTATCAACAACTTGAGGTGTTTCCATTTGGAACGCGACAAATTCTCATCACTGTCAGTTGCCCCTTTCCAATGCACTCTTTCCAGCGGGTGATGATATTCCGGTTTCAAGTCGGCATTTAGTACCCTCTTCAGAGCCAATTGGTCATCGATCTCTTGAACACTAACTTTTCCCTTAATTGAATTCTCTTGGTCAACAAGAATAGCTTTATCAGTACCCTCTGGTTTTCGGTAACCATATTTTGGTGGTTTGTGTTTTCCTGGAGTTGACGATTCTACAGGTGGTGGATAACTAGTTGAGGTAGCAGCAGAAGTTGTTGAAATAGTAGAATATGAGGCGACAGTAGAAGGAGTTGGAGAAGGAGGCGAAATAGTACCGAGAAACTCTAGGCAAACACCAAGAAAATGATCTCTGGCCGAATAAAAGTGCGATGATGGGCACTCTGCCGTAAAACAACCTATCATGGCATCCCTGTAATCAAAAAGGCATCTGATGTCGGTGTGGGCGTTGGGACACCAGCGCGCGTATTCGTTAAGACATTTCAAGAAGCATGCTGGAGGAGTAGCTTCAACAAAAGATATCAGAGATAAGCCCAGTAAAATCCAGAAGTTCAATTTCATACTGAACAGAAGAGATAAGAGAAAGATTGATTGTTCTGTACAAGGAACGTATGAGATGTACCTTCAAGAAGAGAGACAGTGTTGATTTCTCAAATTGTGTTTTTGTGTTTTATTTTTATCTTTGATGAACTGAGTGATTTAGGCGATAAATTATAAATTTTGACCTACTCAAAAGAAATACCAAAGAAACAGAAGACAGATTAAAACAGGTGAGAAGCCTTTCTACATGATCAAATTAACAGAGAGATCATCTTAGGTGATTCGAGATATGAGACCCTTGCCTTATTGGCGTACTCGAGTAAGGAAAAACTGTAGTGTACTTTATCTTAAACCGCCTAGTAAAAAATATTAGAAAATCATTAACCCTTATTCTTTTGTATTGCACAAGAACTAGATTGAGGGCAAAGAACACTGCTGAATCCTCGAATAACAAGAAGTAGCTCTGGAGTTAATGGTGACAAAGTTTATTCACTTCCACCGAAATAAGCCAGTGGGATGTTAAATCTTTCTATAAGCTACGTGATGAGGTTAGTATCGGGAAGCCACATAAAGGGCCACGCATTAGCCTCAGACTTAATGATTCAATACTGAACGCTGACATTTTATATCAGACAACATATAGCATCTTCTTTAGTTTCTGCATGCCATGCACCTTCAGCAACTAAGTGGCTATGTTTAATTTCATGACACATTACAAAGTCTGCGTTAACGTCAACAGAACACAACAGCGTACCAGCCCATCACCTCATGAACAAGCCGTTTTTTTTTGTCAACGATTATCCAATCACACCCAACTAGGAGGGGCTGTTGGGCTGTTTGATGACATCATCACTACGAAAGTAAGGATGTTGAGATATTGATATTGTCTGCACGTCATTAATCGCTCATCAAAAATGTGCGTAAATCTTTGATTATAAGTTGATTATTATCAAATACAAGAAAGGGAAGAAAACAAAATTTTTACAGAATAATAACTGATACCGATATTTGTAAATGCTTGTAACGTAATCATACAGACGAGGTATTTTTGTTTTTTATTCAAATTTTCATAATTATTTTTTGGACAAATAGATGGCTAATAAAAATTCGGAATTTGACTGAGTGAGCGGGCGGGCAAAAGTCACTAAAAATAATAAGATTCAACATGCCACAAATGAAAATAGGATCTGGTGAATTTAGTCCTTGTTAAATTATGTAAAGTAGTAGATTCATCCCTGTTGAAACGAGCATATGTGTTTATACTTGTACAGGTAATTAAATCAACATACTGGTTTGTGCTTATTAAAAGTCACTCTTATTTCAGTTATAACTCGGACAAAATCCTTGGAGGACACTAATTCATGTCTGAAAAGATCTGTCACTGATTTGATCGATATACAGACAATCTATCCGTTTCAAAAACGTTCTTGTAGTGGAAAGACAGAATTGCGGGAATTGTGTCGTTGAGCATTGTTTTGAATTTGGACTAGCCTTAAAAATCTATAAACTTGCACATATATGCACGACACTGCAGCTACTTTTATAAAAATGCATTTCATCCTTGGTGGAAGGACACTCGCCGTCAAATCCCATATTTTAACCCATATTGTACCCTTGGCCAAGATACAATACTCTAAGCGCGGTTAATATTCAAGAAGGATGTGAATACTTTTGCACACTCGAAATAAGATCCTCAATCTGGTAATTTTCCAATTTGGATATCACGTATTTATATTTGGGCGATTTTCACTGAAAAGAGGCCAGACTGATTTCACCTACAATTTCGCACTAGCCCGTGCATTACAAATAATATATGTTTAAGACTTCGCATCTAAGAGTAATTTTTTCGGTCCATACTACGTATAACAGGCGATAATATCAAAGACTTGTAGTAGACAAACTAAAACCCAGCGATATCACGATAAATGTATACATTTCGGATACAACCAGGATGGATTGTGTATAATTTCGTCAAGTTAAACAATCGTGTTCATTTATCAAATTTTTTTTCTTTTAGCGGGTTCAGTTTTTTTTAAATTTGATCCGGAGAAAGGTGGCAAATTATTGGGGCGCTCTGTACATCACCTTTGAGCAGTGAGAATGTTAATGTCTTTACAATACTTATCGGTAATACTTTGCTGTAAACCATATTTGTCTCTCTTTGAGAGTCTGAATAATGATCTCTTGATAATTTGATTATCCAGTAAAGTGTACTGAAATTGCTTTGATGAGATAGAGATCTTGCAATCAATTTTTTCGTATCCGCTATCTGAAACTTCGCAAAAAATGTCTGATATTACTTGTGTTAAGATAAACACCACTTAGCAAAAATTAGAAAGACACGTCTTATACTCACCAACATCTTTGTTGGCATTCTCAATTGATCACTCATTAGATAAGTAATTATAGTGAGAATAGTTGTAGTAAAGAAGTATTAGAGGTATCTGTCGTGTCAATAGTGCGTGCAGAACGTTCGGTTTTATAACCTCGCACGACAAAAATTGATTGAAAATTTTTGCCAAAAGGAAAAAAAATTTCTTGTAATCAGTCAGATAAGATCGATAAGAGAAACGTATATTGATTAACATCTTATGAGATAGACACAAGTCACAAAATCGCATCTCACCTTCCCGGTCATTTCAATCAAAAACATATCGCTTACTATTAACGTTATCAGAAGGTGGCCCATCCTACATCGGTAGACATACCAACATTCTTTCGACGTATTCCCAAATCAGGTAAAATTTTTTCAAAGAAAAATAAACATCGACGAAGAGGTTTAGCGTTTATTGTCAATTGTCAAACACAAAATTGTCTACAGAACAACAACAACGATAAGGGGTGCACTCACCGGGATTAAACACACCTCATAATGTCAAACCCTGTCAGAAATCTACCTTCCATCACAACCCTTCAACATCCACCAATATCGTCACATTCTCAAGAACTGATGGACCTTCCTTCACAGGTAAAGCAGGATCAAATTGTAAGGGAACCAGCTCAACATATGACGAATACACATCAACAACAGCAACAGCAACAGCAACAGCAACAACAACAACAACATCAGCAACAACAACAACAACAGCAACAGCAACAGCAACAGCAGCAACAGCAGCAACAGCAACAGCAGCCACTGGTTCCTAATGATGTTAAAGCTAGTCTCCCTAACATGCCACAACAACTCCAACATGCCAATTCGGAGGGAATGGAAGATCTTGATAGAAATCCTGTTCACCCCAACGCCAAAACTACAACTACAACGAACGCCGCGAATGGTTCGACTACTACCAAGACCAATATTTCATCGCCAGTGTGTCGTAACTGCAAGACCCAAACCACTCCACTATGGAGAAGGGATGAAAGTGGACAAGTGTTGTGTAATGCCTGTGGGTTATTTTTGAAGTTGCATGGTAGACCAAGACCAATATCATTGAAAACTGATGTAATAAAGTCAAGAAATAGGGTAAGACACACACCAAATGGGACGAATAAGGGTAATTCTTCCAGTCCGAATACACCAGAATTGAAAGCTAGAGAACACAATGGACAGCAAAAACAGAAATTTTCACCAAAACAGTATAAGCCCTCAAAGAGCAGTAAGAATTCTCCAGCTCTCACAGCAGTTGGTGATGGGCAAGCTTTGCAATCCCCTTCATTGGTTCCATTGCTACCGAGAGGTGACCAAAGTGCAACAAATCAATATCAGTACAGTAATTGGTCTTCGCATTTACACCCCCAACAACATCGTCAAACACAACAACAAACTTATATGAAACAACATCAGCAGTTCGCACAACCATTGCATTACCCTTCATCTGCTCCAACACAATATGCGCCTAATTTGGCAACCATTACCTCACCGTTGTTATTGGCAACAACTTCTTCAACGCCCAAATTTAGTCCATCACAATCTTCAGAAAGGGGAAGTTTACTGCTGCTCAAGCAAAACGACAAGGAAATGGCCGCTGTAGCGTTGGAAACTTTGGCCAACGACCATGACGACAAGCGAATATCAGCCGTCAAATTAGAAAATGGTGCTCGTTTGAATGGCAACAAGCCATATTCTCCATCATCTGCGCTAATTTCAACAAACTCTCCTTTGTTTGGAGCACAAGGAGGTACCAAGTTACCTGCTTTGGTTGCAGCAGCAGCTAATGGGCAAGAAAAACAAGATCAACATGACCAATATCAACAGCAACAACAACAACAACAACAACAACAACAAGAACAGCAGACCGGTTCAGCGTCGCCTAGTTTTGGACCTCAATTTCTGCTCACACATCAACATGCTCCACATCACCACAGCCACTTGTCGAATTCTTCATCTATTCCATCAATATCTTTTGAAGAAGGTGACCGTAAGGAAAACTCATCATTGCCACCATTGAAGCCACTTTTGAACGAAGCGCCACAAAGTTTGCCTAGTATAAATTCAACTCACCAGCCTTTGATGACTGCTGTCAACCATTACTCTTCACAGGGTGTGCCTCAACGTCTACCGGAACAACCTTCTAATCAAAATTTACCTCCAATCCAGCAACAATTAGCACATAGTGGATCAGAAGCTGACTCTACGACCATGTTGCATCGTCCCTCTTCAAATTCTTCTATAGACAACACTTCGCAGCAGCAGCAGCAGCAACAACAACAACAACAACAACAACAATCTTCGTCGGCGTCATCTTTGTCGAGTGCTGATGATCTACATTCGTTGAAGACAAGGATTTCAGAGTTGGAGTTAGTTAATGATTTGTACAGGACCAGAATTATGGAGTTGGAGCTGTTGGAGAGTGCTGCCAGACAACGTGAAAGTTTGTTAAAAAATAGATTGGAGGAGTTAAAGATGTTGCCCAGTGTCTCTAGCATGACCAACAATAAAACAGAGGTTCATGAGAAAAACGATGTAAAGGAGCCAGAGAGGAAAAAATTGAAAATAGAGTCTTGATGAGTGTTGATGGATTTCCATGTTGTTTTCATTTTTGGGCAATGACCCGCGAAGGATCAGAAATTTGTAATATTATTTATCAATGAAGAGAAAAATGAATTGTTTATTGTTTATTTATCTTTATTTTATTGTGATCTTGTTTTTGTTTGATAAACATTTGAATTGACTTAGGAAGTATAGCTCGTCTATTGGATATTTTTTAATTTATATCGTGATACAATAATGAACTGGAGCACAAAAGCACAGTGTTTTCTCTATCAAAGAAAGAAGAGTATGAAGTTTTTTAAATTTAATTACAACTGTATGTTAGAAACTTTTCTTTGATTAATGTAATAGTAGTTAGCTTTCTGGATTCGAGAAGGAACTTTGCATTAGATCAAGATAATTGCAATGACAAAGCGGAGGTTAGGACCGTTCATCACCGAAAGCTGAACACTAAACGATACTCGACAGATATTTAAGAGTTGATAGACAAATAAAGTTTATTAAGGCACTGAGTTGATCGTCGCCACAACTTAAATAGCAAAGCGACGGGCAAAACAAATGTAATAATAATAATAATAATAATAATAATAAAAATGATGACGGCAAGTGTCGATCTGATTTCTCAACCCTCTCAAGCACTGACTGTGCTATCTGGAACACCTGAAGACACTTCCAATTGTTTGATAACAGGATCGAGAACATTTGGATTCAAATCCTTGTTGGTCAAAGACAATTGTTTTTGAGTCCACAATGGTTCAACAGGAGCAGCGCCCACGTCACCAACACCACAATGACCCCCGATCGATTGCCAGAATGGCTCTCTTCTCAAATTTAACTCGTTGAAGACGTCGTCAACGGCATTCATCAACTGATCGGCAATCTCCTTGCCATGACCAGGAGTAGGAGTGATTCTCAATCTTTCAGTACCTCTGGCAACAGTTGGGAAGTTGATGGCTTGGACGTAAATTTTGTGTTTGTCCATCAATAAGTCAGAGGCCAGCTTAGCGGCAGCGGCATCACCAACAAGGACAGGAACAACGTGTGATGGGTTTGGAATGACTGGAATACCTAATTGTTTCAAAGAATCCTTGACATAGTTGGTGTTTCTCTGTTGTAAGACTCTGTCTTCGATGTTTGATCTGACAATTCTAATCGAGGTCGCAGAGCCAGCCATGACAGCAGGTGGTAATGACGTAGTGAAAATAAAACCTGGAGCTAATGATCTGAACCAATCAATTAAACTAGCAGATGCGGCAACGTAACCACCAATGGTACCAAAGGATTTACCCAAGGTACCAGTAATCATATCAATCCTATCCAAAGCAGTTCTCTGATTTGGTGAAGCAATACCTGCTTTCAAATGAGCCTCGAAATCTAAATGTTCCGCGACACCTGCACCATGAGGACCATAAATACCTACTGCGTGGACTTCATCCAAAAATGTCAAGGCACCATACTTCTCAGCAAGATCACATATAGCATTTATCGGAGCAACAGACCCACTCATAGAGTATACAGACTCAAATGCAATCAATTTTGGAGTTGATTTTGGATATTGAGCCAATTTATTCTCTAAATCTTCCAAATCATTATGTTTGAAAATTTCTTTTTTAGCTTTGGAATTTCTCACACCAACGATCATAGAAGCATGATTCATCTCATCACTGAAAATCACCATACCAGGGATCTTCTGACCCAATAATGATATGACCGCATCGTTGGCAACAAAACATGATGAAAAAACCAATGCAGCTTCTTGTTTATGTAACGCCGCTAATTCACTTTCCAAAGCGATAGCATGCTGATTGTGACCAGCAATATTTCTTGTACCACCAGCACCGGCACCATACTTATCCAATGTCAATTTCATCGAGTCCAAGATTCTCTTGTCTTTACCCATACCTAAATAGTCATTTGAACACCAAACCATAACTTTGTCATCTTCCGTAGCACGATGGGCTTTTGGAAACTCCTTCGCAAGACGATTGATGTTGTTGAAATAACGATAAGAGCTTTCTTGACGTTTTTTCAAGATATCCGTTTCAAATTTCCCATCGAAATCAAAGGCGGTCTCGTTGGAAGATTGATTAGCTGGGATCGGCTTACCAGAAGAAGAGGTCTTTCCAATTGGGATAGGATGAGACTTTGAGGCCTCGATGATAGGGCTAGTGGACGTAGCAGTGGCAGCTGCAGCTTGGACAGCCTTGGATGGAGTTGAGTGATGTCTCTGTTGTTGTTTTTGCATTAAAGCTGGGCCCATAACTGGACAATGCATTGCCTGTTGTGCTAATGATGAGTTACGAGACAACAGCTTCATTGCCTTAGCCGAAGTTGAACGGACAAAGGGGCAGACATTCATAGAGTGGTGAGCTAAAGATTCCATGGTGATTTGGAGTACTTTGAATTTGTTGATATTGTAAAACCCTTTAAGTCTAGATATCCTCGAAACTGAAATCTTTTTTTTTTTGTTTGGAGGAGAAACCAACCATAATCATCCAAAAAAAAAAAATTTTTAAGCGTCATTTTATCGTGCAAAACTTTCGAATCATAGTTGGTAAGGGTAAGGGAGCTGAGCGGGATACTTTAGCCAATTGAAGTAACTGCCGAAGACCCTAACAGTTTCAACTTACTCTCGAAGCACTGCAACCTTTCTTATCCCAGTATCCTTTGATTCTTTATCATTCATATATCTACTCGTGGGAGACTTGATGGTGTCCTCTCTTACAATCTGTTGACAAATTTTTCGAGCAGAAATAAAGAGAGGAAATAGCCAATTAAATAATTTCATTTAGTAAGTAATAGTTTTCTGTTGATCTATCTGTGTGAAACGCAGTGAGTGTGTTGCTAGCTATCCGGGGCTGAAAACCCCTGTTTCAATTGAACAAGAGCTATCTAATCAAAAGGGATTACACAAACTATAAACAAATCATCCTCGAAATTATTCTATTAAAAAATTTAAAAAAACCCCCATCTGTGAATCAAAGACTACGGAACCTGTCCAGCAACACATTTTAAATTTTAGCTGTCACAATCATAAACAAAGCATACCCTTCGTCGTAGAAGATTTTACCACTGTCATCTCCATGGAATCTATAATCGAAATACTTCAACAAGGTTTGGTTCTCATGCTCATCTTCGCTGTTTAATTTTGTGAAATATCTTATCATTGCAAACTCAGTCAACCCACTCACAAACGCGGTGAAGTTATTAAGTCTCTCATCTTTATAATAAGAAGTTTTGTGATGACGCACAGGCACGTTCATGCTTGTAAAAGATGTGGACGATTCGTCCTGTGAAGGAACAGCCTCCTGGGACTTTGATTGATGTGGTAATGTTGGCGTAGGCTCCGATGACGTGTTCTGTTGAGCCGAGCTTTTACCATCATGGTCATCCTTTATCGGGGTAACAGTCTTTGGCGCAGTCAAAAGTGAATATTTGATATCCTTGAATCCACACACCTTCAACCACTCCATGATACGTCCACATGGACGAATCTCGAATCCAGTCTTGTCCGCATTTTCTCTAATTAATTGCCAAATTTTTGACGCAGGAGCGTCCTCTTCGACCACTTGTGTACCATCAGTCGATGAAAATACTTCAAGGTTTTTGATCAGAAATTGAACGCGACCACCTGGAACTAATACTCGTGCGATTTCATTTAAAGTTGGAATCCAGTCACACTTATGAACACTGTGTTCGAGATCGTGACAATACACAATGTCTTGTGTGTGCGACTTCAATGGTATGATCTTATAAGAAGTTGTTGTGAAAAGAGAGTAATTATTGAAAAAATCCATCTTCCTGTTCTGCGAAAGATTCACAATAGGCGAATTATTCAAATAACTCAAATCATCAGATAACTGCAGCTGAGGAACTTGCCCCACATTCCACTCATCAAGAATGATTTTTGGTGTCAAATCCCAATCAGTGAGAAACACGTTATTAACATTACTCTGAGGCTCGTCGTAAGCTAATTGCCATCCAACACTCCAATTCAACTCAGTTTCTTCAAAGCTCTCATCTTTTGTAGGATAATTCGATTGGTTAAATTGATTTTGCAAATAGCAAATTTGATGCCTTCTGTTTGGTTCGGAGCTGGATTCAAGATTAAGCATTGACTCTCTTTTCACTTGAGGTATTATCAATGAACCAGATCCAACCATCATCTTCCACGCCTGGATCATCCATAGCTGAATTAAAAGAATTCTTGTCTTCTCAGGTGTGAGCTGTGTACTCAAAGAACTAATGTTGCCGGTGGAGTTGCCGGTGGTAGAAGTATCTGCGGTTCTCGCACTTTCAACTGAAGGAACCGGATGTACTGTCTCGAAGTCAGACGGGTCCAAACTATTGGTTAGCGTAACATACTTATTCAAAGATGTCGTTGACCCAGCTATGGAAGACTTCTCACTAATTGCGTAGGACCCACTTCTCTTCTCCAGACCCAGGATAACTTGCAGCCTTGCATAATCATACACTTCGAGCAAGAACTCATTCATAGATTCGAGACGAAGTGGTGCGTAATATAACGCATCAGAACGTTTGGCGTTCGTTTGAAATTTCTTGAAAAAGTGGTACTGATTCGTCAATCGTTCTTTCTGTATTTTGTAATGTGAAGTCTTCGTTGGTTTCATCGAAGGAGACGTTACCAACGAATTTGGAGGTCTTAAACTGTTTTCACTGAGGTCAGGTTCAATATTGCCAGGGTCAAGAACTGAAGATGGTGATCCTATATGCGGGTGCTCAAGAGCATAAATGGATGGATTTCGTGTCAATGGAGGAGAATACTCGGGTAACGGAAGAGTGTGTGACTTCTTCAAGGACTTCAAAAACCCGGGTTTCCTCTCCTGGGAGCTTTGCGGTACTTGTTGTGATTTATCGACTTCAGCTTGGGTGAACGACTTCGTTAAAACGCTAAATGGGTGATGACGGAACTGCAGCGGATTGGGAAGCAAATGATGAGGCCGTCTGTCCTCGAGCAGCAGATTACGCAGATGTTGTTTTGAATCATTTTTTAAGCCTCTCTCAGCGTTGGTAGATTTATGACTTATGCTATGGTGGTGAGGATAAATATGAGGTGTATGAGTTGTGAAAAAATTTGCAGCAGTCGAAAAGGAGGATTTGTTTGATGCTTCGGATCTGATGGAGTTCACAGAATCACTCGTCATCATCAGTGATGAGTGATGTTGACCAGTCTCTGGTATGGATGATATCAAGGATGTTGTGCTTTCAAAGTTGTGAGAGGGATTCTTCTCCATGTAGGGCTCAGAGCGATTCTCCATCTTGAGAAAAAAGTTGTTTCTGTTCCGTTGACTGTTCGAGAACGAGGGTGTATGCACATCTGATATCTATGGCAGTAATCCAATGATGGTAAAAATTATCAAATCACTGTTCTAACATCAGCTTTCCCACTAAATTAATTGTCTGTGTGTATTTATCGATTCCAATTCACTGATTTAGTATTTGCTGCTTCTTTCAAACTGGCCCCCCAGGAAAAAGGGAAAAAAAAAAAAAAAAAAAAGAAATGTTGTGTACGACTGACTGATTCCTTCTCCGTTGAAATGGAACGGAATGGTTGTGTGATCCGTTCATTAATTCACAACGACAATAGATCTAGTCAATTTACTCAAATGTTCCTACTTGTATTCACAGGATTAAGTCAAATTGCAGTTTCCTAAAGCCGGACACATAATTTTAATTGTGTTTTGAACGTCTAACGTAAGTATTATGTAACAGTTTGTCTGTAAACGCTACGGTTAAGAGACTGCGCATCATGCCAAACGACTTAGTTATTACGTTCGACCAGGTTGGTCATGTGCTTCTGCGATTCGAGTTGCTCGTATCATGCCTCATTTAAAGCTGTATCAATAAGCCCCTAGTTTACTTTTCTTCACGGTTCTATGCACTATTGTTTCACATGCGACCAAAGATCAGGAATTCGAGCGTCCTTTGCCGGTGAATAATTAAGTAATTACTTGGTATACAACTCACAGTAAATGTCCTCTTGTCCCAAGAGATGGGTCATGTATACGATACGATAGCTCTTATCAATTTAGCAAGCGTCTGCTTGAAGCTCCATCAAAAGTCGAGTTATAAACATATTTCCTGCTCTTTTGTACCTTATTCGGAGTTATTAAGAACGATACTCGGCTTTCTTGGGATGAGAGAGGGGTGCAGCGTTTTATGTACTACAATAGAAAAAACAATTTTTTGCAAATTGCTGTCTTCAACCAGTTACTGTATTTCAAGCTATAATTCACTAAATTAACTAGAATTGATAATTTAAATAGGCGGGACAACGGTACAGCTACGTGTTTTTTCAGCTGTACTAGCATCGCCGTTTTTTCGGTTCAAGACTGTTACACAGTGTTGTTGTATCATTTTTGATGAAGAGGTGAATGGAAGGTGACGACAACGCGGAGTTGGAGCCGTAGTTCGAAGCGACATAGCAATTAATGTAGACGTCTGCAACAATTTCAGCCGCTGGAAGCAGATCGATACTCTACAGATTCGATTTTAAATGTATTTTTTGACACAACGATTACTAGTCATCTTCGAAATTTTTCTGGATCATGCCTTAACTTTTTTCGACGGATTGGCATCGTGTTTTTCATCACTCCCCCTTTTTCTCCACTCTTTCTCTTTGTACTTGGTCAAGAATTTATCCATATAGGTTCTTGAAAAGATTTTGATCTTTGATTTCTTCTCATCGCTAAGCTCATTCGCAACAATCAGATCAGAATGCCTTTTCAACTCCTTTTCCGCTAGAATATTCACTATATCTTTGGCACACTTCTTTATATTCTCATGACCAATTTCTGCCTCAAACTTCTTGATCATATTTGGCACAACACCAGCGAACAACTGCTTGTATTTCTTCTCCGTTACAGAGCGTGGTGAAGCAGGTTTCGTGACCTTTTTAACTGATTTCAGTTTTGATTTTTTCAATTGTCGTTGCAATTTCAATTTTTTTAGCTCCTCTTCTTGCTCTTTTAGTCTTTGTTCAGTAATCTTTTTAGACTCTGCCTCCAATCTAGCTTTTTCGATTATACTGTTCAAACCTGCCGCCTTCTTTCTAGCTTCTTCTTCCCTTTTTTGATACTCCAACTCCCTCACCGCTTTTAATTTCTCACTTTCTTCCCTCTCTCTTTGAAATCTCAACATTTCCCTTTGCAATTTTTCTTCTTTATCGAAATTGGCGGGCTTTGTTGGTGCACTGGATGTATATGGAGAATTCTCCTCATCATCATCCAGATTCCTTTTCAAAGAAAATCCAGTTTCATGGCTTTGTGGTGAAGCCGATTTTTTATCTTTTGTAGTCTGAGGAACACCCTCTGGCCTATTCCACTGGGTGGCATTCAACTTTCTATTGTAAAAATAGACTTTATTTGAATCTGGAGCAATCGCCCACTCCCAATTATCTGGTAAAACCGTACCTTCATAAACTCTTGATGGTGGAAGATTTTCGATTTTCACCTCTATTCCAACTGATTCGGCCTTCTCTATTTTCTCACTTTTCTTTGGAATCCTGTAAGCCATTTCCAAAGAGGACCACTCTTTCAACAAGTTGGAAGACAATGATTTCATACTCTCGTTGCTGCTTCCCAGAATAACATCTTTCAACACATGCTCGATTTTTGAACTGGAAATCTTGTTCTTTGTTATCTTTGGCCATTTACTTAAAATTTCCAAAATGTGAATCGTCATCTCTTCTTCATCTGGATTATCCCAATTGTCTCTGATCAAAGCACTGAAAATCTCATAACCATGCATTCGTATAATCCTTGTATGTATCTGATTTTCTGAGGTCAACCAAATTCTCTCGATCAACTTTTTGCATATCAAATTCTCTTGAGAACGTAACAATGCACTCATAACCTTTGAAACTTCTTCGGATTGTAAAGGTTTCATCTCCAATGACGCCACGAACTCTTCATTAATGTTGCTGTCTTTTTCTTTTTTGATCTTCTGACCATTCAGTTTCATAAACTTCAACCAAGCCTTTTCCTCTGAAGGGCTCACACCAAGAGCTTCAGCAACTATCTGTGGCAACAATGAGGCACTGTCGGTTTGTGTCTTACCACCCATGAAACCTATGCAATTGGATTCACCACAATAACACGGTTGCGCTTGCGCTCCGTATCTATCAACATTGTAATCAAAGGTAATTTCTTCACCCTTAAGTATATTTCTTTTTGAAAATATACCCATCTTCAACTTCTTGCCGACAACCCATTTATCGACAAATGCATTGGGCCTACAAGAATGATTGCAGAATCGTGCCAGACAACCTTTGGTGGTAGCATCAATAAACTCATTTTTTTGCAACATCATGAAGTAAAAATGTTTAAGACCTTTCTCGTCATACTTTATCATTCTAGATCTGAATGCTGCTTCATCGATTACTTCTCCAATGTATTCATAGATGAACGTTTCACTGGGTATATCCTTGTTAGCTCGTAATCCATAACCTTTCTTCTCTGTTTGTATCACTGACACGTCAGCATACTCTCTCTTTTGAAATCTCTGATTCTGACAATCGTCCCCACAATTACAATCACCATTAGTACACTCCACCGAGGTCAAACGGTTTATACAATCCGATTGCGGACCACATGCAAGGTTGACATCGCCATTGAATTCTTCGTGACAATCACAGGTCATTTGCTCGTCCTGGTTAGAATTACCTATACTCTTGTTTGCATAATGACAGGTCTTTATTTCAGAGAAAGATTTCAAGGCTTCATCTGTCTTATCATCAGCATCCAAAAATAACTGAGGAATTATCGAAGAGCCTTTTTGTCCATTCCCATTCGACAGTATTTTTTCACCATCGTCTTCATAAGATGCCATAGTGCAGCTTCTTAGATAAAAATTTCAAACAAACAAATTCTATTTTCACTCAAAGACTAATTGGCCAGAAGAAAAAAGCAAAAGGGCATCGAATCAAAAAGAGCAAAAATATCTGTGAAGTTGAAATAGGTGCCCTCTTTGGAGTGAAGAATGAGTTTTGTTACTATTCTGTTATTCCAGCTATTTTTGAACCAAAGATAAAAATATATTCAAAGGAAGAAAAAAAATCAATTAACAAATTCAGATCTGCCAATCAAATATTGACGTGTCAATCAGTTCAGACACATCTCAGATAAAAGTTGTCTAATTTTTTCAAACTTCATACTGTCGTTGACTCGAGCATCCTCGTTAAAATTGCCATTTCCCTCTTTTCCAGCATTTCCATCTTCATCTATCTCAATTGACTTTGCCGTTTCTATAATAATATCTAATAACCGATCAACTTTTGAAACTTTGATGTGATCCAATTCCTTTTTTCTAGGTGAAAATATTTTTTTAACAGTTACACAGTCATTCACAGACATTGAATTCCCTGGAGATGTAGAAAACGAGTCGCTATTGCCCAACGTTTTAACCTCGAACTCCTTTATTTCTCTTGCAGCTAAGGAAACAAATATTGTCTTGGAGACCGTTTCTGGAACTGGAGATTGTAATAAACTATGATCTATCAAATCATTCTTCATGGTATTTATTATCTCTTGATCGAGGCCAACTTTTATAGGACAAGCCTGCAAGGAAAACTCTGGACGAAATTCCTCAACGTACCCTACTAGTGGCTTGAGAACGCAGTCTGCTGAACTTGCATCAGGTGAAGTTTCATCAAATTGATGATTGATAAATGGTGGGACGTCAAAATATCTTATCAGCTGATCTCCATTTACTGTGAGTGTTGGATCAGTTGTCATCACAAGCTGGCACTCATTCCGGTACCGCAGGTCCATATCAGCATTTCCCTTGATGATTGTAGTAGTTCTATAAACGTGCTCGCATTCGCTTGCATTATACCTCGCAATGGCACTAGCAGCAGAGATGCTAAGGTCGAAACCAGTTTGATTTCGTGTAGACTTTGCATGCTGAGGGGTCGCCACGGTGTTTGAGCTCGTCCAAGGGTATTCCTCGTACTCAACACCAGGAGAAGGTGTTCTAAGGTTTGAGAATCTTCTGGGCTGGGCGCTTTTGCTAAGAACATCATATTGATTTATACTATGATCGTTGGTAAGAGTCACTGAAGATCTCCATTTGTCAAAAAAAGAACCTTGTTTCCATGAAGAGGTCGTGTAAGAGGATGATAAGGAGGACGATAAGTGCTGCAATGACGTTGAACTAGCTTCGGTGGATCTTGAAGGAGAAAAATTGACAGGTTTGGCTGTAATGGTTGTTGTCGGGATGGATGGTGTCTGTAGGGGAATCTCCCAGCCCTTTGAAAATGACGATGACAACGAAGGAGTTGTGGACAATGAAGAGTTGGAGGGTGATGGAGCAGCCTTTTTGGAAATGTCAATCGATTTTGTTGTATGAAAAATGGTGCTCAGCATAGTCTCTGCTTTAATGGACAATACATCGTTGGACAATATTCCCATTATAATAAATATCAACTTTTGAACAACCGCTGGATTACCTGTCATGATGACTACCCTAGTGATCTTCCTAGTCTTATCCGAAGGTTTGTTTGTCAACAAATCCCGTCTCAAGGGTATTAAAACTACAAAGAGGGAAGCCAAAAACTGTAGTTTAGACAGGGAGAGCAAACTTTTTCCATCTTTAAACTCCAACCAGCCTGATACATGATGACACCAATTGAACAAAGTAGCATCGGAACGCCTGACACCTACCAATAATCTTGGAACTTGTAATAATGAATGAGTCAACTTGACGAAATTACTAACGTAATGTTGCAATTCAGGATCGCTTTGAAGAATATAAGGAGGAAATGATAATCTTCTAGACACTATGTTCTTTTTGCCCTTATGAAAAGATAAACAACTATTGGGATTAATGGTGCATTGTAACTTCAATTTCAGGATGAGAGAAGCCTGAAGTACAGCCAAGAAGTTAATATACTCCTCCCAATTGTTAGTCACCAGTGCTTGAAGATCACCACTTTCCAAAGGTAGCACCAACCCAATTCCAAATCTAGTAGAATCCTTGGAATGGGCAGAATGGGACAACGGTAATGACGATTGTGGCAGCCAATCATCATCAAACTTTTCCGGGTAGCTGCAAATTGCAAATTTTGAGTTCAATGAAAATAACCTAGAGATCAAGAACGATGACGAAAGTTTGGGCAAGGATGGTAGTGAGTGTAATTTGGTTGAGATAGACCATTCTGAAGTGGGTACTCCAGATCCCAACATATAATCGGATAATTCCATCAAATTATGATGTTTAGAGTTGTCTGGCTTTAAGCCAGTCAGTGACAGTGAAGAATGAAGCTGACCTTGAGATACCTGAGGCTGTGATTGTGAAAACCCCGTTGTTCCTTGATTTCCATGAATTGACGAGTCATATAGGACATTTTTGGAACGAATTGTTCCGTCCTGGATGATGACGATTCGAAACAGACTAGAATCAAATGGGGCTGCTACCAATGGCTGTGATGTTCCATATAGCAATGCCCTCGTATAGGCATCACTATAATCATCAGACTTGTTCAAATCTAATTTTGGCAGAAATGGTGATGAAGTTGTTGAAAACAGCGATGGATGATTTGATGGCGTGTTCGTTGAAAACGATGCCAGGTCTGATAGACTCGAGTTGTTCTTGCCACTGAAAAGACGACCTAACATTGTAAAGTGTTAGATAATATGCAGCAGTCAAATAAATTGCATTCAATAGATAGATTAAAATATGTCTTTCCCTTCCAAATCAGTAATTACCAAGCATTTTGTAGTTATATGTTTGATGTGAAAAAATAATAATAAATCTTGTTCAAGTACCTGAGTGAATGCACTCACAAAAGGAAAGCTGAACCTTAGGAACAATTTTCAGCTATTAATTGAAATTTTTGGCAGTCACTTGAAGTTATATTGATAAGTTGCAATGTTGACTTCTACTAGATGATGTATATATATATATTTGGTAGAACAATTTCTCACCACATTTTTTTTTCTCTGTTGTCACTGTGAGTTCTAGAAAATAAACCAGTCAGGCCGCCCCTATTTTTTGTATTTTAAGTGATAACTAACCCCGAGAGTCTCTCAAGGGTGGAGCGATCCTAAAGGTTCAATTAAAATGACAAAAAACTATGAGCTGGAAATACGACTGCTTTACCTGCTTCTTCATCGAGAAAAATATTTCCATATCTGGAAGATAAATGCTGTGTTCAATGCAATTTATAATTTATATTGAACTAATTTAAGAAAGGTAGAGTCTTTAACGTCAAAAATTATCAGTTTTGAGCATCTTGAGTTCTGAAGAATTTGTTTTCCGTTAGACAACTGTGTCAGATACCCTACTATTGCTTGAATACTACCACTTTACGGCCACTATGTTACTTTTTTCAGTCAACCCAAAGAAGCAGTATTTAAAAGCAGTCCACCACAGAGTTTTTATACTGTAGAGAAATTTGGCCAGCAAAAAATTAGTTCCCAAAAAGAGGTATTGATCACGAGTATTTACAAGACCTATTCGCAGTAGACAATAAAGATAGATCCTTCCCGCATTCATTAGTTGTAAAATTGAAGCCGTGCTCTTCGAATGACTTTTCTGTTTTTTAGAAACGGTTTTCACGGATGTATGAGAAAAGGATCCTTAAATTGATGTGATTTTTCTGCCTCACGGTCGTTTGCGCCTCCTGTTTGCCCCCTCTTGTTGTGCACGCAAGAAGCGGCGTCCGGGTCCAAAGGGTCCCATGTTACCATAGCAACCATTTGTCCGAGTAAAGAGAGAGAAGATCTCTATATCGAAGAGAAGCATCTTCAATGCCGTTGATATATGATACCTTTCCCAAGGTCTAAACTGAGGAGCTGTGTATAATTGGTTTTTGTAAAGTATTGCATGAAAATTATCAATTTAGGCAATACGCTATTTTTAACAGGTGGAATGGCGTATCTGACAGATAAATATACAATGTATCCATTTAAGAAGGGGCTCATCTGCGTATTAAAAAAATATATATCTCAAACAACAGAAGCAGAAAAAGGATTAGCACAGAAAGCAAAAAAAAATTATTACACAGAACAGAAAATCTCACAGCTCTCGTACTCTGTAGGTTTGCAGTATAAATATCTTTAAGGATCTCGCCACTACTCAGTTTAATTTTGTTTTTATACTCTTGTTCATTTAAACGTTTAAACTGATCTATCCATCGATCATCTACAAAATGTCCGCTACTGAAGTAAGTGACTCTTTGTCAACTGTTGAGGGGGAATTAAAAATGCTCACATCGAGTTTTGTTTACAAAATTGCCACAGCCAAAATCTGGACTGACATCCCTTCTTTATTTAATTATATCCACTAACACAATTAACAGCAGCCAACTCAAACAATCACAACTGAAACCGTCGAAGAAACTCCAGCTGTAGTTGAAACTACTGAGACGGTTGAAGACACAACTGCTCCAACTAAGGAGACTGAAACCACTGAAGTTGAGGAACCAAAGGAAGTTACCAAGGAGCTTAAGAAGAAGGAGGCTAAGCCAGCAAAGGTACCAAAGGAAAAAGAACCTAAGAAGGAAAACAAGTTTCAAATTACTTTGAAAAAATTGAGCAATAAGATCAAGTCTTTGAGCTCTGGTGTTTCTGGTTCAGGAACAACAAAAAAACCTGTTAAGGAGACTCCTGAGGCAACAAAGACAACTCCTGTCGCGGAAACTCTGACTACGACCACCGCTGAGCCTTCTACTGCTACTGAACCCACCCCAAAAGTCGAACCAGTTGTTGCTTCTGAAGCGGAAACCACAAAATAAGAGTGCTGATTTTAAGGGTCCGTTGATTAAATTGCAATCTTCAAATTTTTTATTTTTTATTCATTGATAAGGCTTCTGAGCAGTCTTTTTGTATCATGGCATTTTGGTGAAGTGTGTTGCTCCACCTGTGCTCCCTTTTTCTTATACGTTTGTTGTTGTTGCTGTTTCTACTATATATTGTGCTATACTAATCTCTAATATTTTAATTTTGTGATCATTTTTTGAACTTGCTATAAAACCTGAACAGAAAGAGTTCGAGGCAAGATTAATTGACTAGCAAATGAGATAGTACCCTTCAGCGTTTGAGGTTTTAAGGTTTTTCGAAATAACCTGAATCTCTTTCGAGCTGGACCCTGACACATGTGATCAAAGGTATAACTTTGATATCATAATGGTATAGTCAATGAAATTTGCGACTGGCTCAAAGTTATGCTAAATCTATAACAAAGAACTCAACCGCGAATCCAATCTGAAAAGAAAATGATTCAAAGTTTTATCAAGTTATCTCTCTCTCCCTCTTTAACAAGAAAATGCTCCTTTTATAAACCTCATTTGTGCCTTTATAACTGACGACTCCATCATATCTCCAAACCAGATTTTTCCAGATTTTCATTAACCACAAAAGCTTTTCCTTTGATAGATGGCGAACAGCTTATTAGCCTTTCGAAGACATGATCATGGAGCCAATTTTTCCAAGATCCTTTTGGCCTACAATTTTGTCATCACACACACACACACACAGACAAGAGGATGTTATTATGCGATCATACGAGAACAAAAAAGTCGTGCATTGAAATCCAAAGAGACCAGAAGATTGTGTGTGCTAGCTACCTAGTTGTTAGTTGATAAATTTCTAATTATAGACTTTGAGAGAGTATAGTCAAACAAGTCAAAAGATCTGAATTGTACCAATATTAGAAAATAAGAACTATTCAAAGCGAAGTTGAATCACAGAAGTTTCATATCTTATCTAATAGAGTGTGTGTCTTCTGATTGTTATAGAATCTCAAAACGCAATGTTTTTTCTTTTACCCTTTTCCTTCTTTCTTTTTTTTTTTTTGCTTTTTGGTCTCAAACTTTGTGTTGTGTGTGTTTTTTTTTTTTGATTTTTTTTTGTATTTTTGTTCAAAAGGAAACACAAAAAAGACACACTTCGTAAGATAAATCTTGAAGTAGAGAATCACCATCAATCAGCTTTTTTTGACAAAGGTCTATGTCTACGGTGTTCATTCACATCACATTATCAGAAGTAATCTAGACATATCAACGGAATGTAAGCATACGATTCACGTGGAATGTATCCAGACATTTCAAGACACCGGTGGAACTTTGAGAAGCAACCCGCCGATATCTTGAGGAGCGTTAATGAAAGATGAACACAATACTAACTTCATTATCATATTGCAGGGATTTAAGGGTTGGAAGAAAGTACCGTATTGGTAGAAAAATTGGTTCTGGATCATTTGGTGATATTTATCTCGGAACCAATATTATATCTGGTGAGGAGGTTGCCATCAAATTGGAAAATATCAGAGCTAAGCATCCACAATTAGAGTATGAAGCTAGAGTTTATAAAGCGATCTGCGGTGGAGTCGGAATTCCATTTGTAAGATGGTACGGTACAGAATGTGATTACAACGCGATGGTTATTGATCTTTTGGGTCCATCGTTAGAAGATTTGTTCAATTATTGCAACAGGAAGTTTTCTTACAAGACAGTTTTACTATTGGCGGATCAATTGTTGTGTCGTATTGATTACATTCATGCAAGGTGTTTCATTCACAGAGATATTAAACCAGACAATTTCTTGATGGGTATTGGCAAAAGAGGCTCACAAGTGAATGTCATTGATTTTGGATTGGCTAAGAAATATAGAGATCCAAGAACCCATTTACATATCCCATATAAGGAAAACAAGAATTTGACAGGTACTGCTAGATATGCTTCAATCAATACTCATTTAGGTATTGAACAGTCGAGAAGAGATGATTTAGAAAGTTTGGGTTATGTCTTGATCTATTTTTGTCGCGGTTCATTACCATGGCAAGGTTTGAAAGCTGCTACAAAGAGACAAAAATACGATCGAATTTTAGAAAAGAAGATGGCCACTTCAGCAGCTGTATTGGCAAGGGGTTTACCAGTTGAATTTGTTCAATACTTAAACTATGTCAGGTCATTACTGTTTGAAGATAAACCAGATTATGTATATTTGAGAAGATTGTTCAGAGACTTATTCATCAGAGAAGGATATCAGTATGACTACATCTTTGATTGGACAGTTTTCAAGTTCAAGCAACAACAACAACAGCAACAACAACAACAGCAACAACAACAACAACAACAACAACAGCAACAGCAAATACAACAACTGCAACAACAACAGCAGCAACAACAACAACAACAACAACAACAAATACAAGATGTCAATGGAGGGAATAATGGAGAAGAGGTAATCAATGAACAAGGTCAGGCTCAGGAACTTGTTAACTCTAGACAAGTTCAGCCATTATTACAACAACAGGGTAAACTGCAACTTCAACACCCAGGAGACGAGAGGGATGATATATTAGATGTTATCACCAGATTAGGACAAGGACAGGGACAAAGCCACCTTACAAAATCAGCATCGCCCCAACAACCATTACCCCAGGCTCAGCAACAGCAACAGCCACAGATGCCACATTCATACCAAAATGTTTCGAACCAGCCTTGGCTATAGAATTGATATCATCTTTTAATTTTATTTGTTTGTCAGTCTTGGATCTTTTTTTTTCTTTTTACCTTTTACAATTCATATTGGTTTTATTTTGTTCATTTGTTTTAAGTGTTAATAGTTTTAGTTGGTGTTTACTCTCTTATTAATTTCTATATCTTTTTATATTCAATTTCACACATGTTTTCCATCAATTTGTGGTTTGTAATTTATCTAGAATAATACCAGAGAAATCAAAAAATAGTAGTCTTTACATGAGAAAACAAATAGCGCCCAGTTTTTTCGTGTAGGCAATATATTAAGCAATTTGGCAAATGAAGTATAAGCACTCCCTCAATATGCATACTACTTTCCGTTGGTTTTCATTTGATCTAAAGAATGTGTATGTATGTATGTCTCATGGTTCCCCCCAAACGGGAGTTGTTGGAAGAACGAGGGCCTCAAAATGGAGCGGGAACACAACTTGAGAAAAAAAGAAATTTTTGTTCTTTCTATTTATATAAATCTGCTATTACTTGTGTGACACAAAGTTTGTGTGTTCTTTTTTTTTTTTTTTTTTTTTTTTAAGTGTTTTCTCATCTCAAATAAGGCACAAGTTGTACACAGACAACATAATTTTGGCAGAATAAATTCCCAAAATTTGATAACAATGACAGAGACAGTTACTGCTCGTCACGCACCACCACTGGCTAAACCAGTCTGTTGTGGCCATAGAGGGTTCAAGTCTAAGTTCCCAGAGAACACATTACTCTCCTTTAACTCCGCCGTTGATGAGGCCGATGTTCGGATCGTTGAGACTGATTTACAAGTTTCCAAAGATGGTGTAGTTGTGATCAACCATGATCCAAGAACAGAGCGTGTTTATGGGAAGGATTATGAGATTAGAGAGACCAATTATGACCCAGAGTTGAAGATGTTGAAAAACCTTTCTGAGCCACACGAGTCGATGTTAACTTTAAATAAACTGTTACAATGGCTTGTCAAGAAAAATTCAGAACTGGGTAATGTCAAATTCATGTTGGATGTGAAGAGAGGAAATACAGTTGATGTATTGGACAAAGTTGTTGCCGAATTGTTGAAAGTCGATAGTGATATCACTTATTGGCATGATAAGATCATCTTTGGGTTATGGACGATGGATATGTACGTTCATGGACTGGAAAACAATTTACTTAACAATTTTGAAATTGTCAACATTACGGTGAGTATGAAGATCGCCAATCAATTGATTGATAAGTCCTTAGAGTATGAGAAGGACCCTAATTTTAAGGCTCCATTGAGTGGGATATCATTAATTCATTTTGAAACTTGGAATGCTAATTATGATGATACATTTATCAAATTTTATGAAAAATTGGTGAATAAATTAGGTAGAAAATTATATCTTTGGACTTGTAACGATGTGAGACAATGTGAATTTTATTATGATTTAGGTGTCACTGGATTCTTGACAGATATCCCTGATAAGCTTAATGTGATGATGGCTTCAAGAGAGGCAAATAGGCCGTCAAATTTGTACGAATTTTACCGTTATAATGATCCAATCAATTTCCGCACAAAGCAAGGTTTGAGAAACTATGCATTATATAAAGTGTTCAAAGGTTTTGAACTGGCCATGTTGAGAGGTTATTTAGGAAGAAAAGTTCCTATCATTGGAGGTGGAAACACTACTGTTGGTTCCTATTCATTAGGAATTATGAGATTTTTGGGTATTGTTTGAAAAGTTTATAGTATTGATAAAATGAATAAAGTTTCATATTTAAAATAACTTCTGTTCACTTTCATAAACAATTTTTCTGATCAAGTTGTACGCAATTGATTTATTCATTGGCAATGTTATGTCCTTAGAGTGAGGTTTCCCTTCAATAATATTTTTAATTTCTGCAACATCAAACCACTGAGCATCTGCTAACTCTTTATCATGATTCAAATTGATGACTTCGTTTATGCCATTGAATTCAACGTATGCAACACATCCAATCATTAAATTTACTGGGAAGGGCCAAGGTTGTGATCCAATGATTTCCAACTCATTAGCTCTACATCCGGTTTCCTCCCAAATTTCTCTAAAAGTGGCCAACTCGATGGTTTCAGCAGGTTCCATGAACCCAGCAATACACGTGTACATGTTTTTGAACTTATATCTTTTGTTCAAGCCTAATAATATCTTGTCCCTTGACTTGTTAGTAATGCATGTGATGACAACGGGATCCGTTCTTGGATAACACACGTTACTAACAGACGCCTGTTTGATGGGACATTCAATAGTCTCGCTATCACTGCTAAGACACAATAATCTGGTACCAGCATCCACTGGGATCATTTTCGATCCACATCCGGGACAGAAATGATATTTACTCAACCAATCCAAATACATCTTACCATATGACAAGATCGATGCCCTCGTATTAGATAGGTTAAAATAATCCATGATGACTCTCAATGGTTCAGAGTCCTGGAATGACATCGATGTCAATAGCTCATCGTTCAAATAAATGGCATAAAACGGAACACCGATATATTTATCCTTATGATTGTATTTAATAATTTCTGGCTCAGATACTTCATCTATACCCAAGAATACAACATTGAAACCGAGTTTAGTGATATCAATAGAGCACAGTTTGTTTGCAGTACCCCATTGTGATAACAATTTTTGAAAATGGGAAGGTAACTCAGCAAATGTCTTTGTGTATACATCAATACCGTTATCAGATTTTCTTATCAATGGAACAATGCCAGTCTTCTCTCTTTTGTAAAATAAAAAGTTTGTGGAAGGGAAGGAGACAGTAGAGGCAATGAAATCAGAGTCAGCTCTCAAGAATGAGACCCTATTTATGGTCTCGTTACCGAAAAATTGAGGTTCTTTCACAGTATCCATCTTAAATTGTCTTTGTAATCTATAGAGTATGGAAGAAGAGGAGTTGTGTGGGTGAGTTTTTTTGCTTTTTTGCGCTTTCAGATTTTTGTTGCCGTTTTGATAGAATCATACCCAATACGATGGATGTCTCATCGTATGTCAATGCAAGCATTTTGTTAACCTTTGAAATATTTCGATTCTGGAGAGAGACAAATTCACAATAGTGACTAAATTTATCGAACATACTGTCAAAAAATCTGTTGAAATTGAATTTCCACAGCCTAACATTTGTTTGAATCAAGATTTCTGTAAATTTGGGCGGATTTATCCCATGATAATACAGAATGTTGGAGCAGGATCAAGTTGACAGATTGATTCACAAATACCAGAATGATGTCATGGTGAACAAGCATGCTCATTTCATGAATAGACCTGATTCTGGATGGGGCATATACTTAAACATGGTAAGTTTCGCCAAGGAGAATGAGCTTATTCCAGATAAGCGATACGAGATATTGAGAATATCTCAGAAATCTACATTAAGTGTCACTCGATGTGCCGAGTTGGTGCAGTCGCTAGATAATGTACACCAGGAATTGGTGAATACATGCATAAAAAGATACATTACTGAATTGAATCAGTCACCGTCAGAAACTGTGATATTATCCTTGTATGTTACGTTATTTAGCATTATTATACAAGATTCAGATGTTATCAAAGAGGGTGCTGTTGGTGAGTACTTGCAAATTTTACTGATGACTGAAATAACGACACCATTTCTTGGGCTGATTGAGGAAGGAAGTTACAATTCAAGAATCTCAAATCGAGGTTTAGAAGTTGAAAGTGAGACAACTTTTAAACAAGAGGAGATGGTCTTCCTGATGATCAAAGAAGTGATACCATCGACAAAGATGTCAATTGCTGAGTTTTTACATATGAGAATAGTGGTTAGGTCTCGTGTATTGGAGATTCCAAGTCTGTTAGATGATGATGATAATCTTGAAGATGATTTCACAGTGGACACCACTTTGGTGCCATTTTTAGATTTTGCAAATCATAACAATGAGTTGCGGAATCTGTGGTTCGATATCGATAGAAAAAATAACGATATCTTGTTGGTTTATGAGTTTCAAGAGAATCATCTTCTCGTTGAGGGAGGCAATACGGAGCAGCAATTATTGCAATTGTACATCAGTTATGATCCATGTGAGAATTTGACAAAATTCGCTTACATATACGGATTCATTCCTAAAAGTACATCCACTAAGGTGATGGAGTTTTCAATAGAGGATGATTATTTGCAAGAAAATTTTAACAAATTGTATATATTCAACAATTGGCTTGGAATTTCTAAAATGACTTTGCAATTTCTCTTACAATTTAGCTCTAGGGGAGATTTGATATTGGTGCAGTTAATTACGTCTGATAATCTGAGTATTTTGGCATTTAACGAAAATTTAAAATTGAGCACACAAGATGTGGGAGAGGATCAAGAAGTTTTAGAATGGAAATATCCAGGTATCGAGGAATTGGAAGATCCAAATCAAATTTTAGAATTGATGGAGGAAAAAGAGATGGTGCTATTGCAGAGCAAGTATGACGAATTTCTGAAGCAATACGTGGAGCTCCAGTTAAAAGAGATGAAGAAGGGTCATAGTGAACATGGTGATGATATTTCATTTCAATTGAATGAAGTGGGAATAGAAGTGATGGAACTGTATCTTAAATAACGCTGATTACCGCTCAAAATATTAGACAAACCCGCCACACTTCTCTCTCTCTCTTTTTGTCTCAAAAAAAAAAAAATTTTTTTTTTTTCTTTTCCTTGTTTCTTCTTATCA
Source organism: Nakazawaea anatomiae (assembly GCA_030556755.1). Classification (NCBI taxonomy): domain Eukaryota; kingdom Fungi; phylum Ascomycota; class Pichiomycetes; order Alaninales; family Pachysolenaceae; genus Nakazawaea; species Nakazawaea anatomiae. The sequence continues at coordinate 218,452 of JAKTUO010000001.1, read as the reverse complement.
ATTGACCGAATGTGTTAGTGTTTTTGTGTAATAATATGAATGACGGTTGAGATGATGATTAAAAAGAGAGAAAAAAAATATTCTTCTTTTCTATATATATATATGTACGTAATCGTATAATAATAATTAATTTAATTAATTAATTAATTAACTAGACACACAGATAGTAGATATTATTACTATTATTTACATACATCCTATCACACAAATGTCAGAAACAGGAGAAACACCAATCAAAGAACAATACTACTCCACTGGTAGAGGAGGTAAAGGAAACGTTGCCGCCGCCAAGTCCCCAGATCTCAAACCACAAAAATCAACACTGTCTCAATTAGAAGCCACTCTCAGTCATGACAAAGATGGTAATTTTATCTTGTCCACTGGTAGAGGAGGCCATTCCAATTTGATCCATACTTCATCACCTCCACCACCTCCACAGCTACAACCTACAGTCTCTGCTGGTTCTCAATTGCAACCGGTATATTCTACTGGAAGAGGTGGATTTGGTAATATCAAGAGTAATAAGATTGCAGAAGAAGATGAACAAGATGGACAGAAGAAGAAAGGATTGTTGGGTAAAGTTAAGAAGTTGTTTCAATGAACATTGTTTCTTTTCAAGTGTTTATGGTTTCTGATGTGTGGGATCTTGTTAGTTGAATGACGTTGACGATATTGATAATAATAATAATAATAATAATTAAAGGTTGGTACTTTTTGCGTGACTCTGAACGCTTTTTTCTCCTTTGAATTTTTTTTTTTTTTTTTTCTTTCTCTTATATATAGACTAATTGATTGTCTGGATATACTGGAGTTCTTTTACTTTCTTTCATTTAATGCTGTATTTTTCCATTATTGATTTTATTTATATATAAAGTGGTTGCTATTTACTGACCATCAGTTACAAATATATGTTTGATTATTTACCGGATAAAAATCATCTTATGAATATGATGATGATGCCGACTATTCAGTTGCTCATCAATAGCCCCCCCCCCCCCCCCCCCCCCCCCCCCC